>JANAVB010042619.1:8272749-8417749 GCA_029216955.1 Iris pallida | reverse complement strand
GCTCAAGAATTAAAGTGATGATGACGGTTATTAAGGATAAAAATCCCCAAGCGTTATCATTATCTTTAATATCACGATAACCGACGCGACGTTCATCTGTTTCCACTTTGAAAAGCCATAAATATGGGCCATAAGAAGAGAGAAATTCTTCAACTTTTTCTTCCTCGTCTTCACCATCTTCGTCATCCTTTCTGTCCTAGTTAACCATGGCTCTGAAAGCTTCCAAGTCGACCGGAGCTACGGCCAAAGGAAAGGGGCTCGCCTCTCCGTCGAGTGCTGCGGACTCTCTTCCCGTTCATTCTGTCGTGCAACCCCCCATTAAGGGTAAGGACTGTGGGAAAGTGATGACTTAAATTTGAATGGCCATATCGCATATTTTATGCGTCGGCTTGTCATAGATTGCCTCTGTGCTTTGGGCATGATCGATTTATCCCCATCTCATGGGACTGCATGTGTTCTGTATGATAGGGCCGTATGGGGGTTGAGCCACATAAGCGCTATTGACCTTCATGGATCCTGTGTCGCATGAGTGCTATATGGCTGAACCGAAAGGATGCCTCATGACCAAGCCACATATACATCGTATAAGTGTCTCAGGGCTTAGCCGCATGAACATTTGTATACCAGAACCACATAAGTGTTTTTAAGACTGAACCACATGCGTCTCATATTTTTAAGCTGCATGCATATTCCTCATAATTGGGCCGCATAGGGTCTATTTTGGCTAGGTCGGATGTGTTACTTAGTTTGAGCACGTACGTCCCCATCATAACTGAGCCGCATAGGCTCTGCCTGACTAGGCCGCATAACTGACTAGGCCGTATAACTGAAAAAGGATCCCATTTACTTTGTCTTTATATGACTATCTTCTTTCTCTGATTTTTTTTGCAGCATCCATGCCGAAGGCTGAGACCATTGTGAAGCAGGAGATGCTGCATCCTTTCATCAAACAAGAGTCACCCTTTGTTAAGGAGGAGGTGATACCAAAAGTTGAGGTAAAAGAAGAGCTGGCATCCATTGGAGAGGGAATTACTCCCAAGATTGAGGATGCTGTAAAGGAGGAGCCCAAGTCTGAGGGTAGTAGCACTGGGAGTTCTGACCCTCCTGCTCTCGTCGAAGAACTTAATCGAATAGATATTTGGTATGCAAAATGGCTGAGGGAATGGTATATGCCTCAACACAACTATGATCCTTGACTGTAGGGATCCATGGGTTGCTATGTAATTGTTGTTTCCGGGAATATGAAAAATAAACGTTCACATTTGTCTCGGTGTTTCTGTCTGTCTTTGGCTGTAGTTTGTGTTTTGTTTCTTTTGGACATCAGTGTAATCCTTTACTGGATATGTAGTCCTATGAATGTAACTGATTTGAATAAAGAGAATACATTCACTCCATTCTTTATTTGTAGTATCTGTGGTTCTTGTACTAGAGGGCCTAATACAGTATTTGTGTTTAATAAAGGACATCCCACTAGGGGACTTTTTGTGGACCTATTGCCCTTTTGTGCATATGGAAATACGAGCAAATAGATTTGAATGATATTTTGTGGACATACTACTCTTTGGTGCACCGATGGTACGAGTGATAGATTAGAATAACTTCTGTATACCTATTACCCTTTTGTTCCCTGACGGTGCGGGTAATAGATTTGAAACAAAACCTAAAAGAGGTAATATGGACGTGACAGGTTATGTGGTCTTAACACCATGTCTTTTATCCCGGGTTGGGTACAGGTGCTAAGTCAAGAGACTATCGATATCAGAGGTAATAGGGACGTGATACACGATAATCAAAAATAAATTTTTGGTGGACCTATTACTCTTCTGTGCACTGGTGGTACGAGTAATAGATTTCGAAACAAAACCAACAGAGGTAATATGGACGTGATAGGTTTTGTGGTCTTAACACCATGTCTTTTATCCCGGGTTGGGTACAGGTGTTAAGTCAAGAGACTATCGGTATCAGAGGTAATATGGACGTGATACACGATAATTCAGAACATGAAGTTTGCTCAATGATAACGATAAGTTGGGCAGACTCCTGTGTGATAAAGCATTAGAGTGGAAGTTTAGAGGTATCATCATACATGACTCGCCACTCAGGGAGATGCGACAGAGTGAGTGTTCAGAGGTACTTGGTGTACATAACTCGATTGTCACCCCCAATTTTTTAATAGGGCTAATATGGTCATTTGCATTATTTCATTATTTTTAATATTATTTAAATATTATTTTCAGTGTTTTTGTATTATTATTTAAATAGGTATTTTATCGATAGTGTTATTATTTATAAAAAGTTTAATATATTTAATATATATAAAAAATAAAATATTTAGTTTTGTTTATAAATAAATTCTAATTTTATATATATATATATATATATATATATATATATATATATATATATATATATATATATATATATATATATATATATATATATATATATATATATATATATATTGGGTAATATTTCATTTATTGGAATATATATATATAGATATATATATATATGTGTGGGTAAATATTATAGGTTTAATTTATATAAATAAATATATACGTATACGTGTATATATATATATATATATATATATATATATATATATATATATATATATATATATATATATATATATATATATATATATACACACACCATAAATACATGCATACATACACACACCATAAATACATGTATGTATGTATGTATGTGTATATGTATGCATGTATTTATGGTGTGTGTATATATATATATATATATATATATATATATATATATATATATATATATATATATATATATTAGTCTTAAGAATAGAAAAGAAAAAAAAAAGAAAAAAGAAAAAGAAAACCAAACACAAAGAAAAACACACACACCCACACGCAAGAGAAGTAGCAGCATTGCTGCTACCAAACAACCGTGCCCCCCCCCTCACATTAAAACAGCAGCAGCAGTATTAGGCGCGCGACCCCCCCCTTCCTTTTCCTTTAATAACCCGACGGTTAACCGTATGTAAATATATATAGTATATATATATATTTTTAGAGAGAGAGAGGAAAATTTTTATAAAACTCAAACCCTAGCTGTCACCCCTAACCCAGCGTACACCCGGACGTCGCCGGCTACCAACCCGGGGCCGTCCATCGCCGAAAAAAGTGCAACGAGCATCCCACTCGCGTGCAGAAACTGTCAGCGAAGAGCCAACTTCGGAGCGACGTTGCGCCGCGCATGCTCGATCAATCTTCGAGCCGTTTCTTCCGGTATGATCCTAACATATACACCTTTAATTTTCTTCAAATAGTTCGTGCCGATTCGTACCATGTGCGAGGAAAAACGAGTTCCAAAATCGAGAAAAAAACTCAATTTTCTGGGTTTAGAAACTGTTCCGAAACACCAACTTCGTTGCCGATTTACGACCAGCATGTTGCAAGTTTTCAAAATCGGGTTGAAGATACTTGGAGACAACCTATAGGGCTTTAAAATCTTTTTTGTAGAACTGAATTTCATGCACTGTACAGAAAGTTATTGATTTGTGAAGTTGGAGAAAAAACTGATTTTCAAAAGTGGATTTTTAGTAAAATTGTCCCGATACGCCGTCCGTCCCGTCAATCCGGACGACGTGATCACGAACCGAAAGCATCAAAAGATGCATATCGACTTTGTAGTCGTGTGGGCTTTGACGAAATTCAAATTGGTCGCGTGTGCGCGACGAATTTGATGCGTATCCGTCAAAAATTCACCGTATCGGTCTTTTGTATATTTGTCAATTACTTTGTGCACACTCATCAAATCGTGACAAAACTTGCGCCATTGGACTCAAAATATTTTTCTGGTCCTGTATGCCCAGTTTGGTCGGATTCTGAGACCGTTGATCTGGACGCCATTTTGGCAGGCCCAAAATCCCACTCAACGGGTGATTTTGTGCACAGCCCACCGGAATCCAAAATTAGACATACCGTTGGGTTCGTCTCGTCAAATCGGACCTGTAGACATATAGTTTGATGACTTTAGAGACCGTAGATTCTGGCACGTTTTTCGGTGCAAAGTGGGTCCAACGGCGGACACCATTTTGAACCGAAATTACCGTTTTGCCCCAGTGTCCAGAATTGGAATTATGGGTCGGCATTTCTAGCTAATTTTACCATTCTGAGAACGTTGGTAATGTCTGTTTTAGCATTAGGAGACAGTTGTGCGAGTTGACCGTTCTTGGCTCAATTAGTGGGTGGTAGTTTCGATTTTCTCAGCTCAGGACGACAGGCGAATACATTCTCTGATAGTTTTCATTGTCTTGATATCTACTATATTCGATTCAGTTGTAGTGTTATACTTGATTCTCGACACGAGGATACACGGACTAGTATACGTGAATCTCGTCATGAGATGACATTCCTGGTTTACCTGGTATATGAGTACATTGTTCGATATTGTTTCCTGTACTTGTATAGACACCGATTTTGGAGTGGGCTGGCCCCCTGCTCTTTGAATCCCGTGTCATGACCTATCATGTCTGGATTCATTATACTACTCGGGGATGGGGGAGTTATTAGAGGTTATGTGATCATTACCCTTACTTGTTTATTACTTGCGCATAACTCCACCCTCACCACACGTAGGGTGTAGCCTGACCTTATACTACTTGTGCATAGCTTTCCATTTTGGCCGGCCTGATCTCTATACTATTATACTACCTGTGCATAGCCGGTCAAATGGAACAGGATGATCTTGACCCAAGCCGATCACATAACGCTCTAATATCTCATGGCACTTTATTTTTATGTTTATATCATACCTCAGATTACTTTCCATTGTTTATATTCTAGTTTCATCTTATATATCTCACACATGACATGATATACAGTTCTCTTATACCGTTTTACTTTCAGTCTTGATATTCCATCTTGTATTTTATTATGATTGTCTCTTATAGTATTTGTCAATTCACATGGAACTGCTATTAGCGTTTGTACTTGCTCATATCCTGACATAATAACCCCTCTTGTTTTTCAGAGGATTTAGATGCAGATTGCCCGACCTACTACGGGTTTGGCATAGATGGAGCCTACGACCAGGACCAGCCTATGGACCCGGTGTTCGTAGAGGACGCACCGCCAGTAGTGACCTAGTTCACCTAGATTTTGTCTTGATTACATTCTAGTTTGATACTTTGAGACTTGTAGTATTTATTTTGGGATATTGTTTTATGTCTTGGTCTCTGAACTTGTGATTGTGGCTCGACACTATTTCAGACTATTTATTTCATCTTTATCTTTATCTTTATCATCGTATTTATCTTCCTTAGAATTATGTGATTGAGTTGTGAATATATTCCTCCGTGCAGAGATGACAGGTTATATTATTGTGTCTTAGATTCTATATATTCTAGATGACCTTTACAGCATTCTACCGTCGATACTGCGACGTAGGCTGGACGTACCCACGTGCTCGTGCCCTAAACAGGGTGCAGGTCGTGACACATTTTTATGGTGGCCCATGCAGGTCAGAGTCGCAACTAGTACGATTTCGTAATGGTGCTCGATTTAGAGTGCTAATTACGAGCCTGCTGTTAGGATATAGGTTTTAGGTTATGATAGGAGTTACTCAATCACATATTAGGAAAACTCCAATCTTTTGATTTCTAAGACAAACTCTTCTTACATTTTGAAATAAATTGTCCTTCCTTGATGATATCCTATCATGTGCCATATTGATTTCTTTGCTTGAATATGTCTTCAGGATGACGGTGACGCGAGCTTAGGCAGCTGGATCTAGTGCAGCACCGAAGAGGTCCGATCCGTCGCAACCTATTTTTCTGACTGAGAGAGCTGCGGATCAGGAGATTGACCCTACTGTCCCTACCGTTCCAGAGGTAGCGGCAACAGTACCGGGGGGTCTTCCTCCACAAGTCCCGAGGACTGTACCTGTTTAGCCGGGGACTCTTCCACCTCCACCAGCGTTGTCGTTTGATGCTACTCAGATGTTCGCGTTCCTCCAGCAGATGATGGAGGCACAGCGAGCGCAAGATGAGGCTTCGCAGTGGCAGACAGAGATTTTGAGGCAGAGCATGGAGAATGCGCACTAGTTAGCGCTCGTCGCTGTAGAGAAGGTGACTGCAATTCAGACTCAGGGCGCTCCAGCCCAGCAGACACAGCAGTAGCAGGCGAAAGCTGGCTCCATGATAGATTTCAAGAAGATGTTCCCTCGAGAATTCAAGGAAACAGAAGGGATCATGTATGCCGATGATTGGCTAGAGGATGTTGAGCGGAGCTTGGGGTTATCACAGCTTCCAGAGGGACTATGGGTGTCTGCAGCAACTAGTCAGTTCTTTGATATCGCTCTGACTTGGTACCGCACAGACCCTCGTGTGACAATGTCAGGCTTGACATGGGAGAACTTCAAGAAGCTATTCAAGGAGAAATTTTTTCCTGATGTGGCTCTTAGTGCACTGGAAGGCTAGTTTGTGGAACTTGTGCAGGGGAACATGTCTGTAGACGAGTATGCGGCAGAGTTCTTCCGTCTGAGCCGGTTCGCTCCGGGCATGGTTCAGGATGCTGGAGAGAAGGCCCGCAAGTTCAGGAGGGGCCTGAACTACGTCGTCAGATCACGCACGTCTGGACGTCGTACTGCGACCCTTGAGGACATTCTGATGGACGCTCATATTGCAGAAGAGGACTTGGGTCTCAGGCCCAAGAGGAGTAGCGATGCTATGGGTGCTGGTTCCAGTGCAGGACCGGCCAAGCGACATCAGACTCAACAGAAGTCGTTCCACCAGCAGCAGCATCAGCAGCACCAGGCACCAGCACGTGCATAGCATCAGCAGGGGCAGAAGCAGATTCTACAGTGTGCTTTTTGTGGGAAGCCGGGGCACACCCGAGAGGTCTGCAGGAAGAGGTTGGGCGTTTGTCTATTCTGTGGAGCGCCAGACCACCAGTTGAGAGATTGTCCTACTCGTCCAGCTCGGGGAGGTCAGGACAGAGTACCTCCTGCTAGAGCTCTAGTGGGACCAGCTGTTCAGCAGAGTGTTCCGCCACTTCCGATCCAGCAGCAGCGTTTCGTACAGCATCAGAGGGGAGCAGCTCCTGGTAGGGCGTTCGCACTGACGGTCGAGGAGGACGTTCCCATAGCAGACGTGGTGGCGGGTTCTATTCTACTCGATTCATTTCCTGTATTGGCTTTGTTTGACTCTGGTGCTACGCATAGTTTTGTATCTGTCTCTTTTGCACTTAGACACAATATTATTGCTGATCCACTGAGTAGGACTTGCAAGATTATGATCGGGGGAGGCATTATCCTGGTCAATAATATTTGCAAGGGGCGGAGAGTTACACTGGGAGGCCGGGATTTGAGTGCGTCCTTGCTCGTAATGCCCCTTCCGAGCTACGATATGGTACTCGGTATGGATTGGTTGAGCAGGCATTATGCTAGTATAGACTGTAGAGGAGGCAAAGTTTTATTTAGACCGCCGGGAGAGCCAGAGTTTGAGTTCGCTAGAGGAGCAGTTGAGTCAGGAGAGAGTTTTTGTGGAGCTATGTTGACGGGGCAGGAGTTGCCACATCCACTGATAGAAGGATTCTTGGATGTTTTCCCTGATGAGTTGCCGAGAATGCCACCAGACAGGGATATTGAGGTCTCTATAGACTTGGTGCCGGACGCTGAGCCTGTCTCGCAGCATGTCTATAGGATCAACAACAGCGAGTTGGCAGAGCTGAAGAAACAAGTCGACGAGTTACAGGACAAGAGATTCATCAGATCCAGTTCTTCACCTTGGGGCGCACCTGTTCTATTTGTACCGAAGAAGGATGGGACGGTACGCATATGTGTCAACTACAGAGTGCTCAACAACCTCACTATCAAGAATAAGTACCCGTTGTCGAGGATTGACGACTTATTTGATCAGTTGAGCGGCACGAAGGTATTCTCGAAGATAGACTTGAGGTCCGATTACCATCAGCTGAAGGTGAAGAAGGAGACATTCCGAAGACGGTTTTTCGGACTCGGTATGGCCAGTATGAGTTCACTGTTATGCCATTCGGGTTGACCAATGCTCCAGCAGTATTCATGAACTTGATGAACAAGGTATTCCATCAGTACCTTGACAAGTTCGTGGTGGTCTTCATAGATGACATATTGATCTACTCGAAGACACCAGAGGAGCACGAGGAGCATTTGCGGATTGTGCTGGAGACTCTCAGGAAGAAGCAGTTGTATGGAAAGCTGTCGAAGTACGAGTTTTTCCTGGAGAAGGTAGAGTTCTTGGGTCATGTTGTGACCGAGCATGGGATCTTAGTGGACCCGAAGAAGATTCCAGCAGTTGAGTCTTGGTCCACACCGACCTCAGTCGCAGAGATTCGGAGCTTTTTGGGTCTGGCAGGCTATTATAGGAAGTTCGTTCAGGACTTCTCTCGGATTGCAGAGCCGATGACTAGGCTCACCAGAAAAGATGTGGAGTTCGTCTGGACCGAGGAGTGTTAGGCTGCTTTTGATGAGCTGAAGAAGAGGTTGACTACAGCTCCTATCTTGACGTTTCCATCTGGGACTGGTGGTTTCATGATCTACAGTGACACTTCTGGGAAGGGCTTGGGTTGCGTTCTTCAGCAGCACGGGAAGGTAATTGCCTATGCATCCAGGCAGTTACGTCCTCATGAGAAGAACTACCCTACCCATGATCTGGAGTTGGCAGCTGTTATCTTTGCTTTGAAGCTGTGGAAGCACTACCTGTACGGAGAGCGAGTAGAGATCTTCACGGATCACAAGAGCTTGAAGTACGTGTTCATCCAGAAGGAATTGAACATGAGGCAGAGGTGCTGGCTTGAGCTGATGAAGGACTTCGATATCTCTTTGCAGTACCATCCGGGGAAGGATAACGTAGTTGCAGATGCCTTGAGCAGGTATCCAGTCACTATGTATTTGACGACAGATCGTCATCTATTGGCCGATCTGGATAGTTTGGGTATCGAGGTGATCGTTCCGGGCATGGAGGTTCAGATGTGGGGTTTACAAATTTAGTCTGCGTTGATGGACAGAGTCAGATCAGCACAGTTTGATGACATGACCTTGAAGAGCATCAGGGAGCAGGTGCAGGCCGGATCGTTAGACGATTTCTCTATAGCCGAAGATGGGTCGCTAAGGCACGGTACTAGATTGTGCATTCCGAGTAGAGAGTTTCGGGAGGAGATTCTGCAGGAAGCGCATCGTTCCCAGTACTCTATGCATCCTGGAGCCAACAAGATGTACAGAGACCTAAGGGAGCACGTATGGTGGTATGTCATGAAGCGAAATGTAGCTCGGTTTGTATCTCGATGCTTAGTGTGCCAGCTGGTGAAAGCCGAGAGACAGAGGCCAGGTGGTCTGCTTCAGCCACTACCCATTCCAGAGTGGAAGTGGGAGCACATCACTATGGACTTTGTATCTGGACTTCTACGATCTTCAGGAGGAAAAGACGCGATTTGGGTCATCGTTGATAGATTGACCAAATCGGCCCACTTTTTGCCTTTCAAGGTGGGGACTATCTACGGAGAAGCTGGCAGAGATGTATGTACGACAGATAGTCAGATTGCACTGAGTTCCTGTGAGCATAGTCTCTGATCGGGATAGTCGTTTCACTTCCCACTTTTGGAGGAGTTTGCATACTAGCTTGGGCACTCAACTCAAGTTCAGTACCGCGTATCACCCCCAGACGGACGAGCAGTCAGAGAGGACCATCCAGACACTCGAGGATATGCTTCATACTTGTGTGTTAGATTTCGGGGGATCCTGGGAGGACCATCTTCACCTGGTAGAGTTTGCTTACAATAACAGCTATCAGGCCAGTATAGAGATGTAGCCATTTGAGGCTCTACACGGACGGAGATGTCGCACTCCATTGTCATGGGACGATGTTGGTGAGAGAGTTTTGCTTGGCCCGGAGATGGTGGTGGATGCAGCAGAGAAGGTTAAGTTGATCAGGGATAGACTTCGGGTGGCTCAGGATAGACAGCGGCATTGGGCCGATAGCTACCGGAGACCGTTAGAGTTCGAGGTTAGTAGTAATTTTTTTCTTCTGTTTGGGCTTGTTGGTGATTGTTTGCTTTAGGATCTTGTATTGAGTCTTGTCGTGTGTCTAGGTTGGCGATATGGTGTTCCTGAGGATTTCTCCGACACGGGACACGATTCGTTTTGGCCGAGGCGGAAAGCTTAGTCCGCGCTTCATCGGACCTTTTACTATTCTTGGAAGGGTCGGTGCAGTGGCCTATCGACTAGACTTCCCGCCTACGCTCGAGGGAGTCCATAACGGGTTCCATGTGTCGCAGTTGAGGCGGTACGTGGCAGACCCTAGTCACGTATTGGATCACTCTGAGTTAGAGGTGGGGCCTACTCTCCGCTATCCAGAGCAGCCTGTGGAGATTCTGGATCGTCGGGAGAAGGTGCTCCGGAACCAAGTTATCCCTTTGGTGCGTGTCGCATTGAGGCATCACTCTCCAGGAGAGTCTACTTGGGAGAGGGAGACGAGATGCGGGAGCGTTACCCTTATCTCTTCGAGCCTTGAGGTATTTTTCTTTGTTCTTGTTACTATTATTGTGCTAGTTTGCTCTAATTTCGAGGACGAAATTTTTTTTAGGAGGGTAGATTTGTCACCCCCAATTTTCTTAATAGGGCTAATATGGTCATTTGTATTATTTCATTATTTTTAATATTATTTAAATATTATTTTTAGTGTTTTTGTATTATTATTTAAATAGGTATTTTATCGATAGTGTTATTATTTATAAAAGTTTAATATATTTAATATATATAAAAATAAAATATTTAGTTTTATTTATAAATAAATTTTGATTTTATTTATATATATATATTTTGGGTAATATTTCATTTATTGGAATATATATATATATATATATATATATATATATATATATATATATATATATATATATATATATATATATATATATATATATATGTGGGTAAATATTATAGGTTTAATTTATATAAATAAATATATACGTATACGTGTATATATATATATATATATATATATATATATATATATATATATATATATATATATATATATATATATATATATATATATATATATAATATATGTATATATATATATTTGTATGTATGTATGTATGTATGTATGTATGCATGTATGTGTGTATGTATGCATGTATTATGGCGTGTGTATAAATATATATATAATATATATATATTAGTCTTAAGAATAGAAAAGGAAAAAAAAAAGAAAAAAAAAAAAAGAAAACCAAACACAAAGAAAAACACACACACCCACACGCAAGAGAAGTAGCAGCATTGCTGCTACCAAACAACCATGGCCCCCCTCACATTAAAACAGCAGCAGCAGTATTAGGCGCGCGACCCCCCCTTCCTTTTCCTTTAATAACCCGACGGTTAACCGTATGTAAATATATATATATATATATATATATATATATATATATATAGAGAGAGAGAGAGAGAGAGAGAGAGAGAGAGAGAGAGAGAGAGGAAATTTTATAAAACTCAAACCCTAGCCGTCACCCCTAACCCAGCGTACACCCCGACGCCGCCGGCTGCCAACCCGGGGCCGTCCATCGCCGGAAAAAGTGCAACGATCATCCCACTCGCGCGCAGAAACTGTCAGCGAAGAGCCAACTTCGGAGCGACGTTGCGCCGCGCACGCACGATCAATCTTCGAGCCGTTTCTTCCGGTATGATCCTAACATATACACCTTTAATTTCCTTCAAATAGTTCATGCCGATTCGTACCATGTGCGACGAAAAATGAGTTCCAAAATCGAGAAAAAAACTCGATTTTCTGGGTTTAGAAACTGTCCCGAAATACCAACTTCGTGGCCGATTTACGACCAGCATGTTGCAAGTTTTCAAAATCGGTTTGAAGAGACTTGGAGACAACCTATAGGGCTTTAAAACCTTTTTTGTAGAACTGAATTTCATGCACTGTACAGAAAGTTATTGATTTGTGAAGTTGGAGCAAAAACTGATTTTCAAAAGTGGATTTTTAGTAAAATTATCCCGATACGCCGTCCGTCCCGTCAATCCGGACGACGTGGTCACGAACCGAAAGCATCAAAATATGCGTATCGACTTCATGGTCGTGTGGGCTTTGACGAAATTCAAATTGGTCGCATGTGCGCGACGAATTTGATGTGTATCCGTCAAAAATTTACCGTATCGGCCTTTTACATATTTGTCAATTACTTTGTGCACACTCATCAAATCGCGACGAAACTTGCGCCATTGGACTCAAAATATTTTTCTGGTCCTGTATGTCCAGTTTGGTCCGATTTTGAGACCGTTGATCGGGACGCCATTTTGGCGGGTCCACAATCCCACTCAACGGGTGATTTTGTGCACAGCCCACCGGAATCCAAAATTGGACATACCGTTGGGTTTGTCTCGTCAAACCGGACCTGTAGACATATAGTTTGATGACTTTAGAGATCTTAGATTCTGGCACATTTTTCGGTGCAAATTGGATCCAACGACGGACACCATTTTGACCCAAAATTACCGTTTTGCCCCTGTGTCCAGAATTGGACTTATGGGTAGGCATTTCTAGCCAATTTGACCATTCTGAGAACGTTGGTAATGTCTGTTTCAGCATTAGGAGACAGTTGTGCGAGTTGACCGTTCTTGGCTCATTGAGTGGGTGGTAGTTTCGATTTTCTCAGCTCAGGACGACAGGCGAGTACATTCTCTGATAGTTTTTATTGTCTTGATATCTACTATATCCGATTCAGTTGTAGTGTTATACTTGATTCTCGACACGAGGATACACGGACTAGTATACGTGAATCTCGTTATGAGATGTCATTCCTGGTTTACCTGGTATATGAGTACATTGTTCGATATTGTTTCCTGTACTTGTATAGACATCGATTTGGGAGTGGGCTGGCCCCCTGCTCTTCGAATCCCGTGTCATGACCTGTCATGTCTGGATTCATTATACTACTCGGGGATGGGGGAGTTATTAGAGGTTATGTGATCATTACCCTTACTTGTTTATTACTTGCGCATAGCTCCACCCTCACCACACGTAGGGTGTAGCCTGACCTTATACTACTTGTGCATAGCTTTCCATTTTGGCCAGCCTGATCCCAATACTATTATACTACCTGTGCATAGCCGGTCAAATGGAACAGCCTGATCTTGACCTAAGCCGATCATATAACGCTCTAATATCTCATGGCACTTTATTTTTATGTTTACATCATACCTCAGAATACTTTCCATTGTTTATATTCCAGTTTCATCTTGTATATCTCACACATGACATAATATAAAGTTCTCTTGTACCGTTTTACTTTCAGTCTTGATATCCCATCTTGTATTTCATTATGATTGTCTCTTATAGTATTTGTCAATTCACATGGAACTGCTATTGGCGTTTGTACTTGCTCATATCCTGACAGGATAACCCCCGTTGTTTTTTAGAGGATTTAGATGCAGATTGCCCGACCTACTACGGATTTGGCATAGATGGAGCCTACGACCAGGACCAGCCTATGGACCCGGTGTTCGTAGAGGACGCACCGCCAGTAGTGACCTAGTTCACCTAGATTTTGTCTTGATTATATTCTAGTTTGATACTTTGAGACTTGTAGTATTTATTTTTGGATATTGTTTTATGTCTTGGTCTCTGAACTTGTGATTATGGCTCGACACTATTTCAGACTATTTATCTCATCTTCATCTTTATCTTTATCATCGTGTTTATCTTCCTTAGAATTATGTGATTGAGTTGTGAATATATTCCTCCGTGCAGAGATGACAGGTTATATTATTGTGTCTTAGATTCTATATATTCTAGATGACCTTTACAGCGTTCTACCGTCGATACTGCAGCGTAGGCTGGACGTACCCACGTGCTCGTGCCCTAAACAGGGTGCGGGTCGTGACATCGATAGTTTAGGAAATTTGATGGTTTGAGGGAGTACCAACATGTCCTTAGACATAGTATTTTTTTAGGAATTTGCTGTTTATGGGCATCATGAGCAAGTCCCCTTTCTGTTTTGCGCACCGGTATGCGCCGATGGAGAATACGGTCTTGATGATGTATGGACCCTCCCACTTGGGATAGAATTTGTCGACAATTTTGTGAGTCATGACCATCGGTCTGCGAACGGCCAAGACGAGATCACCTACTTGGAATGTCCTCTGCTTGACTTTCTTATTGAAGGCTCGAGAGATGCGTGCTTGATAGAGCTCCATGCTTTGTTGAGCTTGCAAATGCTTCTCATCTAGCGCTTCTAATTCTTGTAGCCGTCGGCGGTAATTATCATCCGACGTTAATCGGTAAGAAAGGGCCACACGAAGTGAAGGGATCTGAGTCTCCAATGGGAGGACTGCTTCTTTCCCGTAAACCAAAGAAAACGGTGTATTTCCCGTAGCCGTCCGACTCGTAGTACGGTACGCCCATAAGCATTCATCCAGCTTTTCATTCCAGTCGTGCTTATTTGAAGATACGAACTTCTTGAGAAGCTTGATTATGGTCATGTTAAAAGCTTCGGCCAGACCATTAGCTGATGGATTGTATGCCGTTGAAGCCACATTCTGAATTCGGTTCTTGTCACTGAATCGATAGAAGGCATGGCTTGCAAACTGCGGACCATTGTCATGAATGATCCTCCTTGGCAGCCCAAAATGGTAAATGATGTGATGTTTTATGAAACTGATCACGTTTGATGTCTTTACTTCCGTCAATGGAACAGCTTTCGCCCATTTGGAGAAGTAGTCGACGATTGCGAGAATAAACCGGTACCCTTTGGATGACGACGGGGTGATTGGGCAAATGATATCCATTCCCTATGCTTCAAATGGCCAAGAGGCTACTGTTGGGTGCAAGAACTTAGATGGCAGATGTTTGAAATCTGTATGGATCTGACAAGCCTTGCACTTCCTTGCATAATTGACTGCGTCTGCTACCATCGTAGGCCAGTTGTCATGACCTGCATCCTAGAGTAAGGGCATGAGAAGTGGGTATGTCCAGCCTACGCCGCAGTGTCGGCGGTAGAACGCTGTCCTAGGTCAATCGTCTAACAATATATAAGGTACCTGTACAGTATATACACTCCGAATGGAGGTGACATAGCAAATATAGTCTCAATCACATCTAAGGTAGAATACGATAAAAATATAGATAGATATGAAATGAAATAAAACCACAGAGATACAACCAGATAGAGTTCTAAGTGTCTAAGATAACACAAATCCAGAAACATCCCAAATCTTAAATACAATAATCCAGAGAATATATACAACTGAAAATGACTAATCTAAACTAATAATGTCTCATCCACTGCGAATGGACCCTGCTGGAGATCCAGGTCACAGCAATCCCCTATGGTAGTCCCATAGTAAGTGGTACAGGATTCCTCATCATCCTCTGTAAAATTTTTAAAAGGTCCAGTCAGGACAGGAGCGAGTACAGTACATCTTAACAAATCATAATAGGTTAGGAAATATAGACATGTAAGAGAGTAAGATACATGAAACTGAGAGAACAACATGATATAAAAGAGAGACTGTTAGTAAATAGCTACAATATATAAGAGAACTAATCAGTGCTAGTGATTCAGAGTAGAAGATAGTTATGTAAATGGCACGATGTTGTACACGAGTAATCTACAGAGGTTGTACACGAGTAAGCTACAAGATTGAGTACATAACCACTTCTACTCCCCCGCCCCCAATCAATACACAAGGATCCAGTCAAGTTATGTTATTGCACACGAAGTATAGTTGTACACGATGATCATATGAGCACATGAGTATACACGATTTCATACGATTTGTACACAAATAACACAAACACAAGGAGTACACGATGTTCATGATAAAGTACACGACATGAAGTACCCGATGTATCCGTAATAGGGATAACATCGCACGACAAGATCCATATAGTACTAATTCGTGTTACCAATGTGTCAGCATCAAGTAAAGTATTCTAAAGCAGAAATTATAATCCTAAACAAGATATGAAATGATCAGAGAATATACTCGCCTGGTATCCTGAATATCTGAAGAGAATATACTGTCCGAGGAGTGGTGTCTGGCTCCTATTAAACAGTACAAGTCATTACATGTCCAAAATAGTAAAATAGACTGCTACAATGCATCTACATACTGTCTAGGTCAAACTAGACTAAAGTCAACCCTTGGTCAACTCTAGTCAACTACACTAGTCAAACTAGGTCAACTAGGTCAAGTCCTAGCCCAAACAAGTCTAACAAGTCTCACTAGGCCTAACCAAGCCTAGGCTAGCACTCACACAATCACAAGGCAATGTGAACCACAATAATGCATAATATGAAATAGATACTACATATAAATACATACCTTCATACATACATGTATATCCATATTACATACATATTTATATATGTAGGTATATGTTACATCATGCATATTTAAATAGTCACATAGATATATACATTCATGCACATTTACATACATACTTTTATACATTATATAAGTTAACATTCATTACAATGCATTATATTTTACTTATACCTTTGATTGATTCATTCATTCATATATGACATTCATTGATGCATTTATACATTCATTCATTCATGTCCTATATGCATGCATACTTCAGTTCAGGCATTATATCCATTCACATATCATTAAGTTGCATACATATACTTATTTTTATTATATACATGTCATTCATGCATATTACATACTTACATGCATCTATACATTATATACATTGTATACAACATATAAAAATATAAGGGGAAAAATTAAATGGAAAGGGAAGGGAAGGAAAAATATAAAAAAAGGGAAAACAGTGGACATATACATGCTTGCATCATATATTCTACATTATCATACATTCTATCATTATATATTGCATTACATTATGTATACATTATGCATTCATATCTATCTTAACATGTATACCTTGCATTCATATCTAGCATTCATTACATACTTTCATGCATACATTGTATATCATTCTTTCATTCATGCATTTTTATGCATTGCTTACATACATTACATTGATTGCATTCCTACATGCTTGCATTCAACCATATATATACATTAATGTAAAGAGGATACATATCATATATATATATCATTTCATTCATCTAACATATCATGTATTACATACTCTACATTCATTTAATATCCATATTACATAGGCTCATAGGTTACACAAAATGTCTATGTCGTATAGTCACTCTTCTGCTTAAAACCAATACTATACCAATTGGGCCGGCCAAGGGGTGTGGGAGTGAGTGTTGTGAGGATGTGGGGTTGGGATTGCATATGGGTAGAATGAAGGATTGGGATTAAATGTAGGAATAGATCATTTCTTAGGGATTTAAATCAAGGGTTATTCTTGGATATTTGAATGGGTAGACTAGGTATTTAATATTTTTTAAAGGCAATGAGAGTGAGGGTATCATGAGGAAGGGTAACATGAAGCTTGGACTGGATTTGGTTGAGCCGGATCGGGTCAAAAATAAATGAATTATTTTTAGGTGTTTATGATCATAGGTAAATAAGTAGCATGTGGAGGCTCAAATAAATGGGACACTAATATCATGCTGGTTGTAGGTTTTATGTGGGCCATATCCATATTTGGGGTTGACAGGTTTGGGTTGACAGGGTATCCACAATTCAAGTCGGAAATAAATGTGACATCGTGGGGTGAATTAAAATCGGGTCACGTGTCAAAAAAGTTGTGTGAAGCAAATGGAGCACAAGATACAACACTACAAGAAAAATCCCCTTTTACAACGTTCCATCTACAACACTTCCTAAAAATGTTGTAAAAAATGGGGGTCTTCTACAACATTTATTGTAAAAACGTTGTAAAATACATGTGCAAACAACGTTTTACATTTAAACGTTAAGGCTTCTACAATGGTCATTCACAAAAGTTGTGTATTATTATATTTAACAACGTTTTATTAACATTGTAACATTTATTAATTTTTACAACGGTTATTTATTGTTGCCAAAGTTACTAATTTTAACAATGTATTTAAAATATTGTAAAAATGTCATGTTCAACAACGTTTAACAATAGTTGTACATTGTTTATATTGCACAATGTTTGTTTGATGTTGTAAAATTAATTTTATTTTGCCACGTTATGTAAACGTTGTATATGTAATATCATTTTGCAATATTTATGAAACATTATAAAAGGGTTTTATTTAACAAATTTTATAAAATGTTGTAAAATACGTATTTTTTACAATATATAGACAACGTTGTAAATATATCTTTAAAATATTTCTAGGATAATATTATTCGAAAAGTTGGTCTTATTAGGTCAATACCTCACTTGATAGCAGTTCATGGTTAAATGGATCTGTCACATGTTGAACCATCCCTTCCACGGCTTCGAAAGACATACCTAATATATATACTTCTTGCATCAATCCCTTCCTCCGCTTCTTGCTTGTTATAATATTCTTTCTTGTAAAAATCAGCTCTCCTCCACCTCTAGTTTACTATTTAAAATGCTGCTTTAGCTTAGGTTGTGTCATATATTCAATTAATGAATTATTAAAAATATCTAACAAATATTAGAACTTTTAAAGCGTAATCATCGAGATAAATAAGTTTTTTTTTATTTACATGTTTTTACACCCTTGATTGTTAGTCTTTTTTGTTCAATTAACTTTGATAATTGTTTAATATTTTTATATTATTCTTGTTGGTCCCAATCTTGATTTTCTCATGTTGGTTGAATTATGTTTTGATATTGGCATATGTATAACTTACTATGCAAATATCCTACTCCCCATAAAGTGTATACAAGGATTGGAGATTTCAGTTCTATCAGTTTGCTTAATTTACTTTTTGGGTTCCCTGTAAGATCTTATAAGTGCATCAACTAAATAATATTATGAATTTGTTTAGAAATTTGTTTGAAAACAACTCAAAATTTTGAAATGTGGTAGTTACCGTAGCCGGAGCGGGTGCCTCAGGCCCAAAATTTTATAATATCTAAATGTCATATATTATATTATCAAAAGACAAATCAGTTAGTCAGAATGAAGAAAAAAAATTAGTGCAGTCGCTGTCAAAATTAAATCCTCTCCCCTTCTGTTACTGATCTAACATTATGATGCTACAAATCATCTTATACCCTTTAGTCGCTGCCAATCCCCTTTTTTTTTCCTTCCGTCGTTGTCAACATCCTCTCACTCTCTCGCTGTCCTGTTGGATTTAATTGAACAATAGAAATAAGTTACAATTTTTTATTTTTTTATTATTTTCATAAGAATTATTTGAAACATTATTAGTTATTTATTTGTTTAGAATATCAATTTTTTGGCTTGGAATATCTTTAATTTTATTAGTATTTCATTATAAAATATATTATTTTGGATACTATATTTGTTTATTATTTTTCTTAAATTTTGTGTTGATAATACTATTTTATTGTTGTCCATAAAAAAATTTGTATGGGCTTTAATCTTTGAGGGCACAACTTTTATGGGGCGTTTGGTATGCGGAACACTATTTAGCCGGGAATTCTATATTCCTGGAAATCAAATTCCAAGGAATTAAATTTTCTGAAAAATTACATTCCCATGTTTGGGTTTGGTGACTATATAAACATTCCCGGGAAAAAAATAAAAATGATAAAAAAAAATTAAAAAATGTAAAAAAAAATGAAGGAAAAAAAACAAAAAAGAAAAAAAACGTCAAAAAAGGAAAGGGGAAAAAGTAAAAAAAAAAACGATTAAAAACGAAAAAAAACCCGACCAAAATATAAAAAAAGAAAAAGACAAAAAGGCCAAAAAAAAAAGACTAAAACGACAAAAATAAAAAAATGAACCAAAAATCCAAAAAAACAACAAAAAAAATGATAAAAAAGACAAAAAAATAACGACAGCGACAAAAATGACAGAAAACAACAAAAACGATAAAAGACCAAAAAATAACAGAAACAAAAAAATATAGAAAAATGAAAAAAAACCACAAAAAGAACAAAAGACAACAAAAAAAACGACAAAAGGACTTTTTTAAAAAAAAGACAAAAAAGACACCAAAAAACAAAACAAAAAACAACAAAAAAAAGGACAAAAATGTCAAAAAATAACAAAAAAAAGACAAAAGACAACAAAAAATGACAAAAAGACTAGTAAAAACGACAAAAAAGATAAAATGAGACGAAAAACGACAAACAAAAAAGAGAGACAAAAATGACAAAAAGCAACAAAACGACAAAAAATAACAAAAACGACTTAAAAAGACAAAAAAGAGACAAAATCAACAAAAAAATACAAAAAAATGACCAAAACAACAAAAAACGACAAAAAACAAAAAAAGACAAAAAACAACAAAACGGACAAAAAAGGACAAAAATCGGTAAAAAGAGAAAAAGGATAAAAAACGACAAAAGATAACAAACGACAAAAAGAGACAAAAAAAACAAAAAAAGAAACAGAAAACTACTAAAAACGACAAAAAAGCCAAAAACGACAAAAACCGGTAAAAACGACAAAATAGTGACAAAAAGAGAAAAAACGACAAAAAATATCCAAAAACGATAAAAAAGGACTATAAATGACAAAAAGCGAAAAAAATCGATAAACTGACAAAAATGACCAAAAAGCGACAAAAAAACGACAAAAACAAGAAAAAAGGGCAGAAAAGGGGCAAAAAAACAAAAAAATGTTCAAAAATGATCAAAAAAGTAGAAAAAAGTTCAAACAAATTTTTTTTGGCCCGGGCAAAAGAAAAAGACCCACCTATTCTTAAGGGATAGGGTTCCCATGTTTTATGGGTAAACTATTTACCCGGGTATTTTTAACCCCCGAAAATAAATTTTCATAGCCCAACACAAACATGGTAATAGATTCCCACCCTAAATTTTCCGGGAATAAAAAAATACCGCATACCAAACATGGTATTAGAGTTTGTCTCAGGACAAAATTTAAAGTTCGACATTGGTAGCTACCTCTTGTAATTTCAACAAATGATAGCTGCCAATCCAGCATCTTTTCTCTGATACAATTAAAACCTATTGATGATAGTTGGCTTTGAAGCAACTAAAACATATGTGTACACATACATTATGTTAGTAAAGGCTATCATTGTTCTTCATGCGATATTCTGTATAAACTCCTGTAAGAGCTGAAAGGTAGGAAAAAGATCATACTGTAATTTTGTCAGATATGATCTTTTTTCGTCTAGCAAAATAATAACTTACCTAAAGTATAAAAAAAGACTCACACTAACCTAGTTAGGTACATTGCACGTATAAAAATAATCTATGATATTAATTTATAAAATAGATAAAGATTTAATTTGTATTATAATATTCTAAATATAATTTAAATATATTTTAATTATGATTTATTATAAATATATTTTTTGAATCTTTGTTATGTGTTTAATTAGATAATACGAAGCAGTTAGTTTAAATATAATTTTAATGTTGAACATATTATTATATTTTCATGTTATTTTTAAATTTTTTTCAACAACTACATAAGAAGAAAACATATACAATTTTTTTAAATTTTTATGTATTAATAAGTGAAATATATATACTATTTGGAAAACACATTTTTAACCATTCTAAGCCGTATTTAATATAAAGAACGATCATGTATGTATTAATTCTAATCCGAACCCGAATCTAGAAATCGAATACAACTAGTCTGTATTCTCTCTCACGTTTTCTTCTTTTTCTATTCTCTGTCTCGATTAGAGGTTACTCATGCCTTCATTTCTTTATTTTATTTAGGGTTTATAGTGATTCCAAATTTATGAGAAATTATTTAGAATTTTTGATCATTAAATAAAAAATGCTCTAAATATTTTAGTTGCTTTGAGATAAATATTTGGTACTCCTTTTTCCGTCACTAATAATAAAATATTTTTATACTAAATAAATTTAATAAAATAATAATAATTTAATAAATATAAATATTTGTTGGACTTGGTCAGCATAAATAGAAAGTAGGTATAATTTTTTCTGTTGTGCGCCACTTTTTTCTCTCCAAATATTTCTCCCTTCTAAAATATTTCCCCCCTTCTAGATCTATAGCTATTGACCCCGAGCGTAGTTCACATGAATTTAAATTGGGGTGAGCAAAAATTCGACCCAAATAACAATTCAGATATTTTCAGAAATAACGAGTCGAATTTCGTTTATATGAACATAATAATTTAGTTTTTTGGTTCACATCACGGGTTTGAGATTCGATTTTCAACCCGAACCGAAACCCAAAATTAACTTGCAATTACATATTTACCCCTCTTTATATTTACCAAAAAACAAAAACCTAACCCAAACCCTCTCTCTCTTCTCATCTGCGCCTATCTCCAGAGACAAGCTACTTCTCTCCTCTACGCACGATGCGCCGCTCTCCAAAGTCCAACCTCTCATCTCCTCGTCTCTCTTTAAAGAGCAGCCTCGCCTCTTCTCTTCTCAATGCATGATGTGCCTTTCTCCAGAGTCCAACCTCTCCTCTCCTCATTGTTATGCCGCTCAGTTCTCTCCCCCCTCTCCTTGGCATGTCATCATAGCTCAAAAATATAAGAAGATTTGAGTGCGTATATATATAAGTAAGCTCAGTTATACTGTGCACCAGATGAGAGCCAAGATTTAGCTCGTCCGTTAATTTTAATTTTAATGTTAATTTATTGTTAATATTAATATTAATATTAATATTAATAATATTTTAATTTTAAAATTTGTACTACAACAAAAAGGCCTATTAATAACGCTCGATTAGACGTATTGATGACGCCTGATACCTAAGCGTTGTCAAAGTTCGAAATACCTTCTTTTCTATGACGGTTTGGGCTAATTCTGGACTTTTTATAACGTTTATAAAACAAAGCGTTATTAATATTTTAGAGCGGTGGCAAATTTGTAATATTGTGCAAACTTATTAATATGTTTGAAATACCATTCGTCGCCTCTCTCCTTAACAGACTTCAACTCTCTTTCTTCCTTTCTCCATCCAAAAAAAAAAATTAGGGTTAAGGTTTTGAGAAGAGAAGGATGAAGAAATCGTGTCCGAGCAGAAATAACTGCGAGCTTTGTGGAGAAGAAGCCTCCCTCTACTGTGACGCCGACTCTGCCTTCCTCTGCTTCCGGTGCGACCGCCGCGTCCACGCCGACGCCCGCCAACTTCCTCGTCGCCCGCCACGTCCGCCGCCTCACCTGCCCCTCCTGCCTCTTCCTCGCCGGATTCGACCCGACCTTCCCCCTCAACCGCCCCCTCTGCTCCTCCTGTGCTCCCGACGGCCCCCCTCGTCCGCCTCCTCCTCCTCCTGTCTCTCCTCCGACGATGAATCCACATCCACACCGCCGCCGCCTCCGAGGAAACATCGGGCCGAAGAATGTCTTCGTGCTTCCCATACCATCTACTTTAACCAGGATCTATTCTACTGCTTCACATACCATCTACATCAAAAGAATGTCTTCGTGCCACAAGGCCCTTGCAGACCTCTTTGGAACTTTATTTGTTTAGACTCTTCACATGATAAGCATGGTATCCAGAGTTTTGCTGCTTAGTTTTTGAAAAAAAATAGTTGTTTAATTCTTTTATCTCTTTGTCATTTCTACTCACCAATTTAGGAAATGGAGACTGCTAATGTGTCCTTTCTTGCAATCAGTATTGGTTGAAGCTAATGCACATTGGTCATTTCAATTTTTTTTTGGCAATGTCGAGTGAAAAAAGAGAGGGATTGGTTTCAGCTGCTACCGTGATGAATTTTAGGTAAAAATATATATACAAGGAAACACAAGCATCCAACGTACCCTAGTTGAAACTTTCAAATTTGTTCTTTTGGCTTACATCAATAACTACAATACTCATATAGAACCCCTTCACACTTACAATTTGAATTATTAATTTTGAACCTGTATGATATATTATATGCATGTTCATAAAATTTTATTACTTTCATATTTTGAATGTAACTGGTGTCTATCATGAAGTAATTAGAGATCCAGAGCATTCTTCTTTCTTATTTTGCTTATTTTAGCGATATCTGGATCGAAAATTATATAAAAGCATCTAAAACAATATAATTATGCCAATACACTCTTTCACACAGATGCAATGATATAATGCTTCCTACTATTTATTTTCTTCTTCCTTCTTTCTTTGTTGCAATGGCTACATTCTGTTTGTTATAATGCTTCACTCAGTTTCGATTAAAAAAATGAGTCTGGAGAGACACAAGAAGGGCCTTAAATAGAAAGATCGCTATAGAGACATGTTTTCTTAAAAAATTGAGTCCGGAGAGACACAAGAATAGATATTTGAATATGTTCTTACCGCCATTTCTCTGATCCCTTGATGAACTTTTCTTATGTTTCTTTGGTTGTTTTTTATACCCTCTACTTGTCATTTAAAATTGGTCATTGATGACATAGTTAATCATGAACTCCGCTTAAGCACCTGAGATTTTAATGTCACTGAGTAGAGATTTTAGGACACAAAATTGTCATTCCATAGGACCATATCCACTTGGACCATACTTGTATACTGATTATGACATTGCTTGCATGATGACACCATCACATTCTTCTTGTATCTTTTATTTAGATTTAGATACATTCAAGTAAACTGTTTGGTGGCTTTGTGATTCTTAAATTATTAATTATATATTTTTTGTTTACTTGTTCCCAGTTGCCAGCCTGTGTTACATTTTTCTCTTCTAAAGAAAATCTTTTATGCATGTGGGACAGTTTCAGATGTTCATCCTTGTATTGCTACCAATATTATCCCAATTGAAAATTTTGGATGGTTGTTGGGATGATCCTACATAAAAAATAGACAAGCTTCACTATAAGTGATGAATCTTTTTGTCATACTTTTTCTAGAATTGCTGAAGTGGGTTGATAATTCAGGCATATCTTCAAGTATGGTGCCTTTTCTTATTCTATTTCTCTTGCCATTGTACCCTGAAATCTAATCAACTCTACTTGCATGATTTTGATTTTTGTATTAATAGTTGAGCAGTAATTAATTCTGTGACTGGTGAATTGCAGGTCCTAACAAATGGCATAGAGGTGAAGCTGCAAAGGAATGCTTTTAGTGTGATTGAAGCCCCAACTGGTCTTGAGGAGGACGATGATGTTGAATGTGAAAATATGCTATGGAATGGTTCTGATATGGGTTAGTAAGAAATTTAATACTTGTTGTCTTTTTATTTTATTTAGTGATTTTCCTTATAACCTTGTTGTTGTTAAATAAATTATGAAATAGGTATTTGTTGAATTTTAACTCCCTACATTAACTTAGTTGTGTTTGTTACCTTCATCATAGCAAGCCTAGAGAAAAATGTTAAAAACCAAATAATTATACAAGTCTACAAGTATGCTGACCTTTGATTTTTTTTTTTACTTTCAGTATGCTTTCTAGTTGCATATATCTGGTCGATGAAGTAAATGATTCCAGTATATTGGTAATAGAGTCAACCAATTACAAACAAATGTGTGACTGTAATGCAGTTATGCGACTTTGGTGGTTTTTGTTCTTTGATTAAGCTCAGAGATGGATTATGTTGTACCATAGAATGAGAAATGAGAATGATGCCGATATAGTGGATAAAGTGAGTTCTCTGCAATAGTTTTTTATGGTTTCTATATAATGTTATGATTGTTTCCATTTTCATGAAAACTCTTTTCTAAGGGATTATTCTGTCAAGCTTGCTCCAGATATGGGACAAATACCAGATCCCTTTCATGACCTAGTTTGTTTTACTCTCTTGATATTTCATGATTAGATTTGATTTTTAGGCCTGACAATTATATGGACTGATTTGGTTGTCTTCTCTTTTTCTCAGGATTTCACTGGTGTTCCGGCTATCGTTGATCTTTCATGATTATTGGTTATGTGGCCAAATTTTGATGTGGACAATTTTGGTAGTTGTAAAATATATATATGTATTTGGATATTCTATTTTGAGAATGTAATAAAGATGTTGATATGTACTCTATTTTAAGAAATGTAATAAAGATGGTGATATATAATGTTAATTTGATTTTTAGGCCTGACAATTATATGGACTAATTTGGATACGCTAATTTGAATAGTATAAAGTGTTATAAATGTGCTGCATTGAGCCTATACATGTTATCTATTCATAACGTTTTAAAATTGTTCTGAATTGTGCACTATATATTAACTATTCGTAACGCTTTTATATAAACTATTCATGACGGTTTTTTTATGACGCTTTTAAAAAAATTTATAACACCCGTTTTTATAACGGTTGCTTTGAAAAAAAGCGTCATGGTTTGTCATTAATGACGATTTTTAGCCGTCATTAAAAGAGTTTTTTGTTGTAGTGTTGTCTTATCAGCTGTCATATCAACTGTCATGTCAGATGACAAGTAAGCTGGCACATAAGAAGTGATACTTTGGAGGAATATTTTGGAAGAATAAATAGCATTTTCATAATAATATATCTTATTAGTACTGAAAATTTGTTTTGTCCCAAAACTTGGGTGGAAATAGAAAAGAAATTGGCCCCCAAATTTTATATTTCCCTCCTTCCATTTCACAAACAAAATTCATCTAAAAAAGGAAAGAAAAGAAAAACCCCAACTCCTAATACCTCTTTTCTCTCTCTCTCTCTCTCTCTCTCTCTCTCTCTCTCTCTCTCTCTCTCTCCTATTCTCTTCTTTTTCTTCTTCTTCTTTAATAGAGTTTTCTTTTCATTGATGGTTATTATTAGGGTTTCTACTACTAATAGTAATAGAAGCATCGCTGGCCATCGCTGCCAAAAGTCGTCGCCGTCATCCTACGCACACCTAGCGACAACCCCAACATTAGGCGATCCCTGGACCTCTTCATTCTCTCTCTGGTCCGCTGTATCTCCAACCTCACCGTCGTCGCCAATGACACATGGACGACTTTTCTATTAAAAGCCCGTCCCCGTATCGTCCTCGAGATGTGACCACCGAGACTGGCCTCAACTAGAGGGATCCTTCCTCAACTCTAGCGCGACGATACTCCCATATAATAGCTAGATCCGTCCTGACATCAGAACCAGCCAGGAGCCCCTGTTCTAGAGCACCATCGTGTAAAGTTGTTCCAGGCAAATGGGGGGATTCTGAAGCATGCAAGGTGTTCCGCAGAAGTCCTCATTCCATTAAGGTATCCATTCACAGAAGCCCAGTAATCTATAGCTAGAGACTTATATTTCATTATTGGAAGATGGGTAATTATATCTGTAGCTAGAATACCTTATATGCATGTATATCTGTAGTGATGTTTCTTTTTAGGTCTTCTGATAGAAATAAGCTTTTCTATTGATGTTTTGATAGCAAAATTGATATTAATACCTGCTAATGGTATGTAAGTGCATGCTTTTTATTGAAGGACTTGTAGCTAATCTGTGACATGTGGCAAAAATGCTACCTGTAGTTTTTTTTTTCTATTAAGAGATTGTGCTCTCACAATTTTCTTATATGATTGAAAGAACAGAAGCTTGGATGTTACCATTTTGTATGTGAATATACAACTAGGTTAATGTTAGTTCATCTAAGAATATAGTTTTATGCGGAGCCATCTTCTGGAAGCATAGAGTGGAAGCCCTTCCAACACTGGTTTTTGCGATGTAATCTATCTATTAGCTTGAATAACCCCGGTTGTACTTAGTTAACAACTGATAGTTGGGTACATGGCTGTACCCGTGAGCTGATTTTTGTTATACTTGTCAATAGCTCCCTAGTCAAGAATGTCCAATATTTCATACATGTTTATCATTTGTTCCTAGTTTCTAACCTTGATATCTAATAATGGACCAGATGGTGGCCATTAGTCATATACATGCCTACAAACCAACCCCTAAGCTTGTTTTCTTTTGCAGGTGGCAGAGAGGGTGATGTCGATAATGGTAGTGGTGGTTTCTAGTGTCCAGGGGAGAGGAGGAATTGAAGGGAAGGAAGAACAAGAACCGAGATGGAGGAGAAGACGTACAGTTGTTGCGCGGTTGTCCGATCGAGAGAGAGAGAGAGGGAGAGAGAGAGGTGGACTGGCTTTGGCAGCTCCAATTACATACATTTTTATCAGAAGATTTGCCATAAGTCCTTAAATAAGCACCACACAAATACATACAATTACATCTGCAGGTATTAACACCAAGTTTTTTTTCCTTCTTTTTGGATTGGAAAATGAGCAGTTAACTTGGTTGGGAGAGGTGGCTATGCCGAGGTCTATAAAAAAGTGCTGAAAAATGGTAGGCTATCACTGCCAAGCATCTGCGGAGTGCTTCAGAGGAGGAGCAGAGGGAGGAGTTCCTGACTGAACTTGGAATGATCGGACATGTACATCATGACAATTTATCTTCTCTCCTAGGCTGCTACATCGACCGTTCCTTCTCAAACACCTAATACATCAGTCTCAATATGTCCAGGTAATTTGCCAACTCTAACTTCTTATTTTTATATTTTTTCGCTTACTATGCCTAAGTTTAATTCTTTTTTATCTTCTATTGTTAGTAGGAACAATTTGTTTTATTTACTTATCCCGCACTCTATTTTATATTGTTGTCTTGTTTCTGATTATTAGAATGACATACAAGCACAATCAAGATGTAGCAATAGAAAATTAGGAGAAAGAAATCCCATTTGTTTTTAGCTATAAATCACAAGAAGAAGGATCATCACTACTGATTCCCACTCTAGATCAGCCAATAGTTTTTTATGTTCTGAAATATGTTTGAACTTGCAATTAAAAAATAATAAGAGGGTCACATCCACGAAATATGTTCAGCCAATAGTTTAATTTAATTTTCTGAATGTAACAAAACATGTCCAAAGTTAGGGGTCGACATAAACTAACCTGTAACAAGTGGTTGGTACATTTTGGTTGAGCCAGTGCCGATGCCAGGCTATGGACAAAAATGATTGGAAGGAGAATTTGTTTTTAAGAAGGGATAAGGCACAAATAGTGTGATAAAAACAGAAAGAAAGGTGACATAAGGCTTAGGTTACAAGAATATAACAGAAGATCGAAGCAAAAAAAGGCCTATTACTCCCTACATATCTGCTTTTAGCAACTAGAAAATCAAGATGACCTAAAAGATTGAAGCAAAAAAAGGACTATTCATACAATGGAGCTTGGGTGAATAATAATTTTAATTCAAACACAAATTAAGCAAACAAAATTTCTCATCTCCACCTATAACTCCCTCCCTTATCCAAGAACATTGCAACAAAAATATTACAAAAAGGGAAAGCACCAATGGAAGAATGTTTCTCTTGTTTGTCTGCATGTACTAACCAACTTTAGTGATAATCACTTGGATTGCCAATTCCTTGAGACAATGGTAAACTCTACCTGGACATTCATTGCACTTCACCCACCAAAATACTTTGCAGCTAGCAATTCTAACCTTTCAACTATGTATATCAAATCTCTCATACTACTACATAAAAAGAGTAAACTTGACACAGACCCGATAATATGAATGAGTTCTTAACTGCCAATTCATCTATTTAAGAACCCAATGATGTGAATAAAAAGGAAATATTTGAAGTAGAAATTTCAAAAGGTAATCATAAAACATGAATTTCATCACTAATGGACAATTCAAAGATCGAAGGTACACTCACCTAAATCAGAGATGTGTCCTGCAACATAGTCGGGGTGGGGATGAAGAAAGAGTGTTTACCCAGTACTTATATATATATATGTATATATATATATATATATATATATATTTATATATATATATATATATATATATATATATATATATATATAACAGGTCATTTACATATGGTTGCATCTTGACAAATAGAGATACATATAACGTTAATTCAACAGCCACGGACCCTACTGGCTTGCGTCTTCAGGTATATATTTTATATTTTGTTATGCTTTTTATATGATTCAATGTTCCATTCCATCCTTAATATTGCAATAACTGTAAACAAAATGACAAGTGTTATTACCAAAGGAGTTCCATTTGCTATATTTAACAGCTGCCATTTGTTTCAATTTTAACCAGTATATTTTTATTCATCAAATGTTTCCTTCAATGTATTTCTTCCTCTCCCCCAACACCCAAGAAAGTGCATCTGCTAGGATTGTTTCTGTTTTAAACCAGTATATTTTTAATCATCAAATGTTTTCTTATTGTGTTTCTTCCTCTCCCCCAACACCCACGAAAGTCTATCTGCTAGGATTACAAGCATTGTTCTTTAGCTTGCTTTGTGCAGTATCTACTTGAGCATATTGTTCAATTGGTAATTTTTTCATATTTACTACTTTTTGGCGATAGACACCGACATGGTCCACTATTTCCTACCTCTCTACCATTTTCTTGTAATACACAACGTACAATATTGGCTGAATTTTTTTTGGTATTTGAATTAGAGGAAATATTGGTGTAAAGACTTTCACCATATCATTTCCTGGTCACTACTTAGGATGACTGAATTTTGAGTAACACAAAAATTTTGCGGCGAATATTTAACAGTCATCTAAACCTTCCATTCTTTCACTAAGCTGCATATTGCATGCAAATTAATTGGTTATGTTTGTCTCATGTTCTAGTTTTTTCATCTGTTTTGAGTGGTGTCGTATTTGTAAGCTTCCAACAACCAATAATACGACATAGTCTTTACATCTATCAGCTCATCAAAGTGGTTTTCTCAATGTTGATGATACAATAGATCAATTTTTTCATATTCTTATGGTTGTCATATTGTAGATGTAGATTCTCAATATATTGTTTAACGCTAAAGGTTTCATTTTTTTCCAGGAGCTTTATGTTACACATTGTAGGTCAGTGCGTCCATCTCATTGTCACTTCAATAAACCCATCAATTACAACATTTATCCTTTATGACAGTTGATGGTCTTCTTGGTTCTGAAAGTACCCTCGGGTAGCAGCAGCAACAACGGTAGCAACAACAATAATATCTAGAGCAAAAATTAGAAGAATGTATTTGTATTTGTATGGTGTGTCTGAGTTGGACACGATTGTCATGGGTGAAGAGTGTCTCGAGTAGATCATGCATGAGGAGTTGGTTCTGAGAAAATGACTAGTCTTGTGCTCCCAAATTAAAAGTCACGGCAACGTGCTTATGATGATCAAGGAAAAGAGTAGGAAATTAATTAATGATCAATTGGTCTAAATTGACCCGAAGTTGTGCGAAGCAAAAAGAGTACAAGGGAACAAGTTTGAGTGGGATATTATATACCAACATGAAGGTAATCTCGTCCACTACAAAACTCGTGAAGAAGGTTTCCGGAGATGAACATCCCTGAAACTCCAAATATCAAAGGCACAGAAAAGTACATTCAAGGATAAAAATAATCAAAATAAAATATTTATTAAAAATAATTCAATCAGAAAAAAAATCAACCCAAAATTCAGGGTGCTCACATCCTACCCACCTTATAAAAATTTTGTCCTCGAAATTAAAATGTTCATACCCCTTCTAGGTCAAACCCTCACAATCAAGTCTCAAAACTTAATCAAATCATAAAATTTTAAAAGGACGACATACAGGGTCATGGCATACGGTGGTAGTGAAAGTCTCATCTAGGTATACTAGTCACACTAGACCAAAACAATCATAGGGTATCAAACATACAAGCAGTCAAGGGTGTTAAACTGGAAAAGATACAGAAATAACAAATCATCAAGGCTTTAAGGCATAATCAAAATTAAAATTTTAAGCACAAATGTTGAGCATTGAAATCTAATCAAAATATATATATATAGAGAGAGAGAGAGTATGTTAGAGAGGGAAAGGCTAGCATTATGTAAAGGTTATGTGGTTAGAGTGTGTATGGGTGTAAGTTGACATGTTCATAGGGTTAGATAGTAGACATGTGTGTGTGTGTGTGTGTGTGTGTGTGTGTGTGTGTGTGTGTGTGTGTGTGTGTGAAATATACATGAAGGTGTATAGAAGGATTTGGGTTTCAAAACAATAGCTATCAAGTTACACTACTCATGGCATATTGGTTAAACAATCTACAATGCACAACCTATTTACTCATAACATGCATGGCTAACTATACTCATAACATACATGGTTAACCATATATATATATATATATATATATATATATATATATATATATATATATATATATATATATATATATATTTACTCATAACATGCATGGCTAACCATGCATAAAATATATATATATATATATATATATATATATATATATATATATATATATATATATATATATATATATTATGCATGGAAATATATATATATATATATATATATATATATATATATATATATATATATATATATATATATGGTTAGCCATGCATGTTATGAGTAAATAGGTTGTGCATTGTAGATTATTTAACCATTACATAGCATATTGGTTAAACAATCTACAATGCACAACCTATTTACTTATAACATGCATGGCTAACCATATATATATATATATATATATATATATATATATATATATATATATATGTATAGAGAGGTAGAGATTTAGTTATGTATCTATATACATTATAACATGTATGCATAAACTATATATATATATATATATATATATATATATATATATATATATATATATATATATATATATATATATATATATATATTATATATATTATATATATATTTTTTTATATATATATTATATAGATATATTATATATTTTATATATAATATATATAAAATATATTTTATATATATTTATATATAATATATATAAAATATATTATATATTTTATATATTTTATATATATATATTATATATATATTATATATATATATATATATATATATATATATATATATATATATATTTTTTTATATATATATATATATATATATATATATATATATATATATATATATGAACATAACATAGAGATGAAGGGTTAGGTTTACATGGCAGTTGTGAACATTAGTGCAGAGTGTCAAGTGTACAGGGGTTATAACTTGAAATGAAGGGTTCAATCATTCAGTTCAGTTCAACATTACATATTAAATCTGAAATTGAACTAAATATTTGAAATCAATGTAAAAATGTTAACATGCATTCAGTTTTCAGGATTTTGAAGAAATTCGAACATCAAAACCAAACCAATGTTCACCACAACCACAACCTAACTTGTAAGAGTATTAAACCTAACATTATATCCCTACATACAACAATGTATACGGCTCAAAACATTACATTTAAAAAAACTACAAATTGAACTAATCACTTAGAATCCAGTGTTAAAGGGTTAATATATATGCACACAGTTTCAGATTTGACAAGTTCAAACACAAAACTCAAACAATTTCTTTAAGAATTGAAATCCTGTATATAACATACATGTGCAGTGATGTAAACAACAACTGATAGCATGAAATTTATATTTAAATTACGAATTTAATCTGGAAAAAATATAGAATTTGTCACTGATACTGTACTGTATCAAAAATATTGGGATTTTGAGAATTAAACATCAAAAACATATTAATATGCATTTAGATTGGTTGGTAATCAAATGTGTAGCATGCATACATGTCAGGCAAAGTGTCTGTGTCCACTATATATATATATATATATATATATATATATATATATATATATATATATATATATATTTTCTCATGTCCCAATATAAAAATTAAATTCCATATCAAGACCAACATTTAGATTTCTACCAAAATTTCCATATGATAACAAGTTACATCCTTTCGAGCCAGATGATTTACGTCACTTCCCTGACCTTTCCAAGGTAAGGAGATATCGAGATTCAAAGGTTCAAAGTATAACTGACAGAATTGGATAAAAGATAGGTGATTGTTATAATCAGGACAATTTTATTTATTTTATTTTATTAAAAAGGTAATACAAGAAATAATGGCAAAAAAGAAATAATGATAAAATCTGTTCTGCTTATCTGTTTAAAAGAAGGAACCATTTTGAAACCAGAACTATAATATCAAATCCAAGATAAGGTCTAGCAAAAATTATCGATTCATTGTATTATGAAGAAAGTCATAGCAAGAAGTTACACAAGGTTTATAATAACAGCTAAAGCTACTCCTACTCCTACTCCTAAGTTATTTGATGATGGAATACAATTTATAACAACAGAAGGGTATGATAGAGATAATATATTTAAAAACCTTCTCAAGATACAATCTGATAATCATATGCGTCTGTCCAAATCATGTTACTCAAAGTCCTCGCCATGCCAGTAAGCAAGGCTGCGATAAACGATAGATTCTATAACTGGGGTATGCACCTCTATAATCATGTCGTCTGAAATTATCGCTATGCCGATTAGTATAGCTGCGAGAGATTCCAAATATCATAACCAAGATACGTACATCCGAAGTCAGGTCTCTAGGTTTTCGCCACGCCAGCTAATATGGCTGCGATAAACTACAGGTTCCATAATCAAGTAGACGTTTTACCATCCCTGTATTCCCGTCAACATATGTTATCAGAAAATATCGTAACTCAGGCCATAAAATTCATCTCGATAGGAAAATCAAAATCAACAACGATCCATCAAAATCAAATTCAATAATCAAGGAGTAAGAGCGAACAAAATAAGGGAAGGGATTTCAAATTGAAGTTTAAATAATATTCTCAAGGGTCGTCCTAGGAATCTCTCAAGGAGTCCTAACTGTGATTGAGTACCTTCATCAATATATCCTAATCCTACTACAGGCTATAGTGATACTCTACTTCGAATACCACTACAAAAACTCGACCTGCATGGGCCACCACTAAAAACGTATCACGACCCGCACCCTAGAGTAAGGGCACGAGAAGTGGGTACGTCCAGCCTACGCCGTAGTATCGGCGATAGAACGCTGTCCTAGGTCAATCATCTAACAATATATAAGGTACCTGTACAGTATATACACTCCGAATGGAGGTGGCATAGCAAATACAGTCTGAATCACATCTAAGGTAGAATACGATAAAAAGATAGATAGATATGAAATGAAATGAAATAAAACCACAAAGATACAACAAGATAGAGTTCTAAGTGTCTAAGATAACACAAATCCAGAAACATCCTAAATCTCAAATACAGTAATCCAGAGAATAAATACAACCGAAAATGACTATTCTAAACTAATGGTGTCTCATCCACTGCTAATGGATCCTGTTGGAGATCCAGGTCACAGCAATCCCCTAGGGTAGTCCCATGGTAAGTGGTACAGGGTTCCTCATCATCCCCTATAAAATTTTTAACAGGTCCAGTCAGGACAGGAGCGAGCACAGTACATCTCAACAAATCATAACAGGTTAGGAAATATAGACATGCTAAAGAGTAAGATACATAAAATTGAGAGAACAACATGATGTAAAAGAGAGACATTAAGTAAATAGCTACAATATATAAGAGAACTAATCAGTGCTAGTAATTTAGAGTACAAGATGGTTATGTAAATGACACGATATTGTACATGAGTAATCTACAGAGGTTGTACACGAGTAAGCTATAAGATTGAGTACATAACCACTTCTACTCTCCCGCCCCCAATCAATACACAAGGATCCAGTCAAGTTATGTTATTGCACACGAAGTATAGTTGTACACGATTATCATGTGAGCACATAAGTATACACGATTTTACATGATTTGTATACGAATAACACGAACACAAGGAGTACACGATGCTCATGATAAAGTACACGAACATGAAGTACCCGATGTATCCGCTAAGGGGATAATATCGTACGACAAGATCCATATAGTACTAATCCATATTACCAACGTATCAGCATCAAGTAAAGTAATCTAAAGCAGGAAATATAATCCTAAACAAGATATGAAATGATCAAAGAATGTACTCGCCTGGTATCCTGAATATCTGAAAAGAATATATTATCCGAGGAGTGGTGTCTGGCTCCTATAGAACAGTACAAGTCACTACATGTCCAAAATAGTAAAATAGACAGCTACAATGCATCTACATACTGTCTAGGTCAAACTAGACTAAAGTCAATCCTTGGTCATCTCTAGTCAACTACACTAGTCAAACTAGGTCAACTAGGTTAAGTTCTAGCCCAAACAAGTCTAACAAGTCTCACTAGACCTAACCAAGCCAAGGCTAGCACTCACACAATCACAAGATAATATGAACCACAATAATGCATAATATAAAATAGATACTATATATAAATACATACCTTCATACATACATGCATATCCACATTACATACATATTATATATATATACGTATATGTTACATCATGCATATTTACATAGTCACATAGATATATACATTCATGCACATTTACATACATACTTTTATACATTATATATGTTAACATTCATTACAATGCATTATATTTTACTTATACCTTTGATTGATTGATTCATTCATATATGACATTCATTCATGCATTTATACATTCATTCATTCATGTCCCATATGCATGCATACTTCAGTTCAGGCATTATATCCATTCACTTATCATTAAGTTGCATACATATACTTATTTTTATTACATACATGTCATTCATGCATATTACATACTTACATACATCTATACATTATATACATTGTATACAACATGTAAAAATAGAAGGGAAAAAAAATGAAATGGAAAGGGAAGGGAAGGAAAAATGTAAGAAAAAGGGAAAACAGTAGACATATACATGCTTGCATCATATATTCTACATTACCATACATGCTATCATTATATATTGCATTACATTATGTATACATTATGCATTCATATCTATCATTATATGTATACCTTGCATTCATATCTAGCATTCATTACATACTTTCATGCATACATTATATATCATTCTTTCATTCATGCATTTTTATGCATTGCTTACATATATTACATTGATTGCATTCCTACAAGCTTGCATTCAACCATATATATACATTAATGTAAAGAGGATACATATCATATATATATATATCATTTCATTCATCTAATATATCATGCATTACATACGCTATATTTATTTAATATCTATACTACATAGGCTCATAGGTTACACAAAATGTCTATGTCATACAGTCACTCTTCTACGTAAAACCAATATTGTACCAATTGGGCCGGCCAAGGGGTGTGGGAGTGAGTGTTGTGAGGATGTGGGGTTGGAATTGCATATGGATAGAATGAAGAATTGGGATTAAATGTAGGAATAGATCATTTCTTAGGTATTTAAATCAAGGGGGTTATTCTTGGATATTTGAATGGGTAGACTAGGCATTTAATATTTTTTAAGGGCAATGAGAGTGAGGGTGTCATGAGGAAGGGTAACATGAAGCTTGGACTGGGTTTGGTTGAGCCGGGTCGGGTCAAAAATAAATGAATTATTTTTAGGTATTTATAATCATGGATAAATAAGTAGCATGTGGGGGCTCAAATAAATGGGACACCAGTATCATGCGGGTAGTAGGCTTCATGTGGGCCATGTCCATATTTGGGGTTGACAGGTTTGGGTTGACAGGGTATCCACAATTTAAGTCGAAAATAAATGTGACACCGTGGGATAAATTAAAATCGGATCACGTGTCAGAAAAGTTGTGTGAAGCAGATGGAGCACAAGATGGTATGTCTGAGTGGGACACGAAGTTCATGGGTGAAGAGTGTCTCGAATAGATCATGCATGAGGAGTTGATTCTGAGAATACGACTAGTCTTGTGCTCCCAAATTAAAAGTCACGGCAACGTGCTTATGATGATCGAAGAAAAGAGTAGGAAATTAATTAATGATCAATTGGTCTAAATTGACCCAAAGTTGTGTGAAATAAAAAGAGTACAAGGGAACAAGTTTGAGTGGGACATTATTTACCAACATGAAGGTAATCTCGTCCACTACAAAACTCGTGAAGAAGGTTTCCAGAGATGAACATCCCTGACACTCCAAAAATCAAAGGCACAAAAAAGTACATTCAAGGATAAAAATAATCAAAATGAAATATTTATTAAAAATAATTCAATCAAAAAAAAATCAACCCAAAATTCAAGGTGCTCACACCAGTAGTAACCCATCCGACGGAGACGGTCATGCAACTTCGGGTCCGGTTGGTGAGCCCCACAAACGCCATCGTGAGCCTCGCGTAGGGCTTCTTTGGCTTTCGCATTTGACAGACATCTTAATAGTAGTCCATCGTAAGATCGTCGATATAACATTTGTTTCCGTGTCATAAAAGAATCTGAGAGAATGCCTTCTGATTGAAGTTGCTTCTTTTACATTCTTTGGCAGGATTCCGTAGACTACAAAGTCGACGAACGAAAGTCTCCAGTCTTACACATCATTGGTTATTTGGGCGGAGTAACTCATATCCAATTGAATATTGTCCTTGGGACAAACCAGCTCATGGCCTATCACGTCGACTAGATGATGAGCATAATTTAGAACCGCCAAGGAAGCGGCGAGGCCTGCTAGGGCGTCGGCTTCGGTATTCCGGAGCCTAGGAAAATGTTCTATAAAGAACCCCTCCAAGATTGCTATGATGGAAATTGCTGTCTGATGATAAGAAATCAGGTCCGCATTATGAATTTCGTAAGAGCTTCGGATTTGATTGACGATCAACTGCGAGTCGCCATATGCTTCTAGGTATTCGACTCCGACCTCTTTTGTAAGTCGGAGTCCAATTACCAAAGTGTTATATTCGGCTACATTGTTTGAAAAGGGTTCTGTGAGAGAATATGCCTGGTTGACCACCAACCCAGAGGGAGAAATTAATACTATCCTGACTCCAGCTACGATATCATCTTGTGGCCCTGTTCTTGAAGCACCATCAAAGAACATTCGCCAAACGTTATCATGTGAAGTCATATTTGAGTTAACGACTTCGTCTGGGATTTCCTCATAGATTTTTGCTGTCCCTGAGCCTGGATGGGCTGTTAGAAAGTCGGCCAAGGCTTGATCTTTGACAACCTTCTGCAGAACGAAGACTATGTTGTAAGGGGATAACAGTATCGCCCATATAGCTAGACGAGAACTGAGTGCGCCTGGTTTTGTCATAAGAACCCTGAGGGGATTAACTCGCGAGACAACATGGATGGTCTGCCTCGACACATAGTATCGTATTTTCTGAATGGCGAACACCAAGGCAAGGCATTCCTTCTCCACGACGGTGTACCTATACTCTGGCCCCACCATCATTTGGCTGAGATAATAGATAGCTTGTTCGTGTCTCGCATCATTGTTTTGTGCTAGGAAGGCACCGAAGGAGTGTTCTATCACCCGTACATAGAGCAGGAAGGGCTTTCATGCGACCAGGGCTACCAGAACCGGTGGATTCGTCAAGTATTCCTTAATGTCATCAAAGGCGCGTTGACATTCCTCATTCCATACGAAAGAGATGCCTTTCTTCATCAGTTGGGTGAAGGATTGACATCGCCTAGAGAGGTTACATATGAACCTCCTGATGTAAGCTAGTCTTCCCTGAAGGTCGTGGAGTTCACGAAGGTTCCTCGGTGGACTCATCTCCAGGATTGCTTTTGCCTTATCGGGGTCTATGTGAATGCCTCGAGAAGTAATGACAAAGTCCAAGAACTTCCCGCTGGACACACCCAGGAAGGACTTGGTGGGATTCATCTTCAGATTGTGCGCTCGTATAAGGTCGAACACTGTTCTCAAATCGTGTAAGTGATCATCTTTGGAGCAGCTTTTGACGGTAATATCGTCAACCTAACACTCCACCGTCTTACGCAACTGCTCTCTGAAGATGATGCTTATAACTCGTTGATATGTAGTACCGGCATTCTTCATGCCGAAGGGTATAACTGTGTAACAGTACACACCGATCGGTGTTCGAAATGATGTTTGCTTCTCATTGTCAGGAGACATTTAATTTGATTGTATCCTGAAAAGCCGTCCATAAAGGACATGCACTCGAAGCCATACGTATTATCGATCATTATGTCGGTGATGGGAAGAGGGAATTCATCCTTAGGACATGCTGTATTCGGATTGCGAAAGTCGATGCAGATTCGGATCTTCCTGTTCTTCTTGACAACTGGTACTATATTAGCTATCCAGTCTGGGTGCTGCTCCTCGCGGATGAAACCACTAGCTATAAGCTTGTTTACTTCCACTTCGATGGAGTTCTTGATGTCTGAACGGAACCGCCGTTGCTATTGCTTGACCGGTTTCGCGTCCGAATGAATATTGAGCTTATGAAGTACGATCTCGGGGTTTAGCCCTGGCATGTCTTCATAGCTCCAGGCAAAAACCTTAATGTATTCTCTGACGAGTTGGAACAATAATTCTTGTTCGCCGTCTGTCAGGCTTTTACTGATGAAGATTAACTTTGTAGAGGATTTATCACCAAGGTTAACTTGCATGACCTCATCTTCAGTGGAAGGGTCACGTAGCTCAAAGCGCTTCTCCCATTGTGCATCCAGTTATTGGATACATGGCTCCAATTCAAGAGGTTCGAGTATATCCTCGTCTTTCTTTTCAATGTCAGCGGAGGCCATGTTGACAGATAATGTCTGTCTGAACATATCTCCAATGTTGTCGTCAGAATCTTATGTAGATGATTTGGATGAGTGAGAATGCAACTCGCGTTCCTCATCGGAGCTCTCGGGTGTTGTTGCTAGTGTAACATAACCGAGGCCGCATTTGGACTTGCCGTAATAATCTCGAGGTTTCCCAGACGAAGTTGACAGCTGCAGAGGCGATCGTCGACTGTTGCCGTAATTCAGACCTAGTATAGCCTCCATGTTGTATCCCTGCTTTTACATGAAGTACTTGGCTTGAGGACTATAAAGGTAGAGTGGTAGTCTTCCAATATCGGGTTCGAGATCAAACTCTTGAGACATGAAGGGTTGAGGACCTTCTTTTCGGCCAAAGATGATCGTGTGACCCCTTCTCTTCTGCTTGGGACTAGGAAGTAGGCATCTTTAATGGGAGTAAGTCTGTTTACGGTATGGACGGTTGTTACCTGTGTGTGTGCAGGTTAATGTCCCGACCGAGTCATACAGTATACATCAGATTGAGTTTATTACACTCAGGATAGTTCAATGGCAGCCTTTTATTGATGAAATAAGGAATTTTGTTCACAGGGATTACATCATCAGGAGAGGGACTATCCACCTTTGTAACAAGATACTTTGCAAGTTCTGCATCCTCTTCAGCTAGCCCCTGCGTGATCGGAGGTGGGAACGCTGTCCTGGGCAACTTGACCACTAAGGGTTCAGCCTGTGGCATTGGCTTGTCGGAGGGTCTTGGATCTACACATGATTGTTGGCTCATCTTGGGAAGATGGACAACCACCGGCTCGGCAGAAGACTTTGTGTCTTCCGAATGCTTTTGACTGGATCTTGGCAATCGGATCACCATCGGCTCTCCAGGGGGCCTTGCATCTTCCGGTCGCCTTTGATTGAATTTTGGCAACTGGATCACCATTGGCCCTATGACGGGTTTTGGTTCTTGGCTGGTCCTTGGGAGTCGGATGGCCATCGGTTTCGACTGCGCAGCTGGGACGAGAGGGCCGGGCACCTCTCTATGCAAAGTTGCGACGAAGGGTACGGTTTTGTATGGTTTACGGGTCTGGAGATGAGTTCTCAAGCGTTCTTCTGGCCTGTGATGGCGTCCAGTTCATCAGTTATGTGTTTCTTGGATTCGTCATATAGACACGCCTCCGAAGAATAATAAGACTCAACCCCCCTTGAAGGAATCAATGTCGACGAACTTAGTCTTCATGAAGCCATGCTTACTAACATACTTGAAGCATTGGTGGAGGGTGGATGGCACGATCATATAATCATGTATCTACGGACATCCTAAGAGGACGTTGTAGGACGTATCTGTATCTATGACGTAGCAGGTGACCTCTGTCCTTAGGTCGCCGATCTGACATTTCAATCGGATCTTTCCTAAGGGATAGCTCCTTCCCGAGTTGAATGTGCTAATGGCAGTGTTGGTCGCCGCTAGCCGGTGTATAGGGATGTCGAAGACTTGAAGCATGCTTTTCAGGATGATGTTGATCGATGTGCCAGGATCAATGTGCATCTGATCCACCTTGATGTCGCCTATGTATCCAGTGTAGTATAAGGGGTGATCATGCATGTTAGTTTTGACAGCATGTCCTGTGGGGTGAATATGATGTTGGGCATTGCATCTGCACATTTGCTGTAATGTCCCAGTCCCAAAATACGTAGGGCCGACTATGTGAACATGCCAGCTGCACATATACGATGAATACTCCAATATATAGAATCCTCATATATGCACATAAGTTGTAAATAAATAATCACAGGCCAGAATAACATATCTAATCTCATCACAACTAAACACAGAAGATAACAAAGTCCAAATGAATAAAGCAGAGTATCAAAAGATATCCGGGTGAACATACTCACTCCAAACAGCTATGAAAAATAGTCTCACAAGATCGGAGTTCGACCTCCGCAAAATAGAAAGAAAAGAGATGTAAAAAAATGTCTACAACTGTCTCAAATATAGAATAAACTAGAAATCAGTAGTGACTGCCTCGTCATAGCTCCAATGCCGCTCCGTACTCCTGTGGAAAATTTTCTAAACCTGGAGAGATAACCAGGTCCTCAGGGGACATAGCAAGATACAAAAAAACACCATGCTATATAAACTGTGATAATATAATAAGAGAAAAGGTATGCATGCAACCGGGTTCCTGACCATTATACTGTGAATATGCAGCTGAGATACAATCCTTCGATGCATGAGCCCTGGCTGTAAATGGGATCGGCATAGTTCCCATAAAGGGTACCAGGGTCCTACGTCCATAACGCTCATGAAGCGTCAGAGGGCACCATGTACAAGGGGCTACGTCCATAACGCTCTGGGAAGCGTCAGAGGGCACCTGGAGCCTGCATCTCCAGAGGAGCGCACAGGTAATCATGGAAGTGTAAAGAAGCCCATACGTCAGGTATTGTTTTCTCCATCCAATGCCTAGTATCATCATCTCCTTGACTGATATGAACCTCTAGTAACCGCCAAGTCTTCTAACATGCAATACTATTGGCAGTTACTCCTATCCGTCGCACGCTCCATACGTATCAGTGGCCAGCCAACTACACAGAAATATGTCCTACATGTGACTCACATCACGTGATACAACAAGTGTCAAGGCCATATGAGATATACCAATACCTCAACATCAATGGGTGGTCAATAAGCTAAGTCAATGCAAGAGAATAAATGACAAAAAAACGACCGATAGAGTCGCTTGCACCGAAGTGTGACTTGGATGCACAGTTTAAATATCACAAAAAAATGATGAAAATAACAACTAAAAATAAGAATATAATAATCACAGAGTAAGGTGGCAAGGTATCTTGTCTGCAGTACGAGAAGGGCAAATCCAAGAGTAGCAAGTGTCAGCACCAAAACTCACAAATCACAGATGACTCCAAACGCTGAAAAAAATATCAAAAATGATCTCGGTGAAGAAGATATACCTAGGAAATGCCTGTCCAAAAGTCAAATTCTGGAACAGGGGCAAAATCGTAATTTTGGATCAAAACGATGTCCGCCATTGGACCCGCTTTGCACCGAAACACGTACCAAATTGTACAGTCTCTAAAGTAGTCACACTACATGTCCATGGTTTCAGTTTAAGGAGAGGAACTAAACGGTATGTCCAATTTTGGATTCCGAGGAGCCGTGTACAAAATCGCCCGTTTGAGTGGGTCGCGGGCCCGCCAAAATTGGGTTCCGATTCGACCTTCTCAGAATCGAACCAAACTTGGCATGCAGGACCAGAATTTTGATTCGCACCTGTTGGCACAAGTTTCGTCTCGATCCGACGACTGTACACGAAGTTATGGGCAAGTTTGCAAAACGTCGATACGGTGGTATCTCGACGGATACACGTTGATTTCGTCGCGCACACGCAACGAAAATGAATTTCGTCAGTTCCTACACATCCGCAACGTCCATACGCGCCTTTTGATGCATATAGCGTGCGACCATATCGCCCGGTTTGTCGGGGCGTATGTCGTATCGGACAAAATTCTAAAAATTAATATAATTAAAAACAGGTTTTTTCTTAACTTCCACATCCATCTACTTTTTACACGCTAATCGAAACGATGTTCCAAATGATGCGTTGCGATCTCGGTTATGTTGTCTTTTACTGTTTTGGATTAGTTCCTATAGTACTTTACTGCACAACAAGTAAATTGGCCGACAAGTTGTCGTTTTAAAACAGTTTTTAGTATTACAGAAAACAGATTTTTGGTCAACTTCGTCTCAATTTTTCGAGCAAGTCGATGGGTTGTTTCGAAATCCATCTGGAGGATATTGAAGAGGGTCAAGTATACTTTCTAGAAAATCTTACGGATAGAAAATCGGTGCTACGAGTAAAAAGTTACATCGTAGAGAAGTAGGGTACCTTGAGTGGAAAAACTGCTCCGTGGGTGACGCGGGGCTGACTTCTGATGCTCCGTTTGTCGTGCACAAAGCTCCGTTGCTGGTGAAATGAAGTCATGGACGAAGAGGGTATAATCAGCCTCAACTTTCGTTTTGGAAGATTAGGGTTTTGAGGCTTGTGGAAAAAGTTACATATAAACTAAGTTTGGGTAAAACCTAGTACTACTAGGATTATCATTTAAAGCCCACTACTTCCTTCCCTCAGGTTGGTGTGGTTTAGTTGCTACGTACAGCAACAGCTTGCATGGGGGTAGGGCCCGCCCACTAAAGTGGGTGGGTTAATACTTTTTTTTTTTTCCTTTTTCCTTTTTTTTTCCTCTTCTTTTCCTTCACTAGCTGATGTTGTGGTCGGTCCCTTGGGGCCGACCACCTGTGACATTTTTTTTATAAACTAATAAACTATTATATATATCCTATATATATATATCCTATTATATATATCCTATATATATATATATATATATATATATATATATATAACATATATATATATATATATATATATATATATATATATATATATATATATATGAATAAAATTATTAAAAAGAATCCTATAAATTTATAATACGTAACAAAATATTTTTAATAATTTAAGGCCATATTTATTAACAATAAAAATATATCAAGCACAATTATACCTATAATATATATCTATAATCACGAATATACCAATTACCACATTAATTCCGAATAATATCGAAAAAATTATTTTTAAAACACTGAAATATCTAGAAAATATTGGGGGTTTACATCCTACCCAACTTAAAGAAAATTTCGTCCTCGAAATTAAACTAAGGTCGGGGGATCAAATGCAATGCATAAAAATATAAATGCAAGACATACCTTCGCCTTCGAACAACTGCGGGTAGCGATTTCGGATGTCATCCTCGCGCTCCCAAGTAGACTCCCCTGGCGAGTGATGCTTCCATGCCACGCGAACCAATGGAATAGATTGGTTCCGCAACACCTTCACTCGGCGATCGAGGATACCTACTGGTTGCTCTTCGTATGACAAGCTCAGTCCAACTGTGATCTCGGAGTGATCAAGCACATGATTGCTGTCCGCCACGTACCTCCTCAGCTGAGATACATGGAATACGTCATGCACTCCCTCCAGCGACGGTGGCAAGGCCAATATATAAGCAACCTCTCCAACACGTTCCAAGACATCGAAAGGCCCGATGTACCTTGGACTCAACTTGCCACGTCCTCCGAATCGAATCGTGCCTCTAGTGGGGGATATCTTCAAGAACACATGGTCGCCCTCTTTGAACTCCAAAGGTCGACGATGATTATCTGCCCACTGCTTCTGACGATCCTGCGCTGCTCGCAGGTGGTCCTGAATCTTCTTCACTGTCTCCACTGTGCTCAAGACTAACTCGGGACCCAATAGCTGTCGCTCTCCTATGTCGCTCCAACAAACAGGAGATCGACACTTCCTACCATACAATGCTTCAAACGGAGCCATTTGAATGCTCGCTTGATAGCTATTGTTGTAGAAAAACTCAATAAGATGAAGATGGTCCTACCACGAACCACCAAAATCAAGCATACACGCTCTCAACATATCCTCTAGTGTCTGAATGGTACGCTCCGACTGGCCATCTGTCTGCGTATGATACGATGTGCTAAACTTCAATCGAGTGCCCAAACTCTCTTGCATGCTCCTCCAAAAATGCGAAGTAAATCTCGAGTCACAGTCCGACATAATACTAACAGGCACACCATGATATCTCACAATCTGCTCCATATACATCTCTGCCAATACCTCTGTCGACTGGCCCACTCTAAAAGGTAAGAAATGGGCCGACTTCGTAAGTCTATCAACAATCACCCACACTGCGTCACGTCCTCTAGGAATCCGAGGAAAACCCGTGACGAAATCCATAGTAATGTGGCCCCACTTCCACTCGGGAATGGGTAGCGGCTGCAATAATCCGGCCGTCCTCTGGCGCTTCGCCTTAACTTGTTGACATACTAAGCACTTGGCAACGAAACGAGCTATCTCTCGCTTCATTTTGTGCCACCAATAATACTGTCGTAAGTTATGATACATCTTGGTCCCTCCGGAATGAATGTTGTATACCGAACTGTGAGCCTCGGCCATCAGCTCCTGCCGTAGATCTCCATTGGGAACATAAATGCGATCACCACATCGTAATATCCCATCGGTATGGATCCTCAAACCTGTCTGCTCTCCTACTTCAGTCCTCTCTTTCAGCCGTCGAAATCTAGCATCATTAGGCAATACTGCCTTGATGTGCTCAACCAATGATGATTGCACTTGAAGGTTGGCTAATACGCCATCTGCTCCCGGTAATACTACCTCAATACCAAGCTGCTCCAAGTCTCTAATCAATTCCTTCTATGTAGTCAAAAGTGTGCCATAGGCTTACGGCTTAATGCGTCTGCCACGACATTAGCCTTGCCCGGATGATAATGTAGCTCGATCTCATAATCCTTCATCAACTCCAACCAACGTCGCTGTCGTATATTCAACTCTTTCTGTGTGAACACGTACTTGAGGCTCTTATGATCAGTGTAGATATCAACCTTTTCGCCGTACAAGTAGTGTTTCTATAGCTTCTAAACAAAGATAACCGCTGCGAGCTCTAGATCGTGGGTCGGATAATTCTTTTCGTGCACTCTCAACTGTCGCGATGCATAAGCTACTACACGACCGTGCTGCATCAATACACATCCTAATCCCTTCCCGGATGTGTCGCTATCGATCACAAATCCTCCTGGGCCCGATGGTAGTGTCAAGATCGGTGCTGTGGTCAATCGCTTCTTCAACTCGTCAAAAGCGGCTTGACACTCGTCTCTCCATACAAACTCCTGATCCTTGCAAGTCAATCGAGTCATGGGTCCCGCTATTCGAGAGAAATCTTCTACGAACCATCGGTAGTAACCCGCAAGTCCGAGGAAACTTCTCACTTCAGAAGCTGATGTGGGAGCGGGCTATGATTTGACTGCTGTGATCTTCTCTGGGTCTACCGATATACCATCGCCCGTAACAATATGACCAAGTAATGATACCTCCTTGAGAAAGAAATCACACTTGCTAGGCTTCTCAAAGAGTCTCTCGTTCCTTAATGTTCCCAAAACTATCCGTAGATGCTGCTCATGCTCTTCTTGACTCTTGGAGTAAATCAAGATATCGTCTATAAAGACTACTACAAATTTGTCCAAGTATTGGTGAAAGATCTTGTTCATCAAATTCATGAAAACTGCGGGAGCGTTGGTCAAACCGAAAGGCATGACCAAGAACTCGTAGTGTCCATACCTCGATCGAAAAGCTGTCTTGGCAATATCTTCCTTCCGAACCTTCAATTGGTGATAGCCCGATCGTAAGTCAATCTTGGAGAATACTTTTGCTCCACTCAGTTGATCGAATAAATCGTCTATACGCGACAAGGGATACTTGTTCTTTACCGTCACCGCATTCAATGCTCTGTAGTCAATGCACATGCGCACTGTCCCGTCTTTCTTAGGCACAAAAAGAACGGGTGCTCCCTATGGTAACGCATTGGCACGAATAAATCCCTTCTCTAATAAGTCATCAATCTGCGTCTTCACTTCTACCCAACTCCTTGGGTGCCAGACGATATACTCGGGATGAAATAGGCTCGGCTCCTGGAATAAGCTCAATAGAAAACTCGATATCTCGGTCAGGTGGTAGTCCTGGCAATTCTTCGGGGAATACATCCTCGAACTCGGTGATAATAGGGTGCTGGAGGGTGTCATGCATCATCATGTGAGTTCCCGATGTGGGTGCATCACAACTATCTCCGTCTTCTTTGGTGAACTCAAACTCTACCGCATTCGGTGGTCTAAAGATAATACTGCTCCTATAGCAGTCGATGAGAGCGAAATGCTGGCTCAACCAGTCCATTCCAAGAACCACATCAAATCTCGGCATAGGGAATACAAGAAGTCGTGCCACTATCTCTCTACCATTTATCACTACAGGACAAAGTCTATAAACACCACTAACAGGTACAACTCCTCCTCCAGTGAGGATTTTAACATTCTTAGCTAAGGGTGTGATGGAAATGCTGTGTCTAGTGGCAAAACTAGTAGCTATAAATGAATGTGTGGCTCCAGTATCAAATAATATAATAGCAGAAAAAGATGCAACTAGAACCATACCTGCTATAACCTCCGTCTCTGTCTCTATATCCTCAACAGCAAGTGAGAATGCCTGTCCATAATTTTGTCCCGGGCCCTGAGCTCTGGCCTTGTTGTACTGTGTGCCTTGGAGAGGCAATGGTGGACGAGGTGCTCCTGCTATAGGTCGTGGTGCTGGAAGAGCTGGGGCTGTGGGTCTCGGGTTCTGTAGAGCTTGTACTATTGTATGTTGCTCCGGACAATCCTTGAGCATGTGCTGATTGGATCCACACCTCAAGCATAATCCAAGGCGAGTCCTGCAGTCGTTCTGGAGATGTTCTTGTTTTCCGCAGTAATGGCAAACGAGCTTCTGATAAGGTGAAGGTCTCTGCTGGAACTGTCCTGTGGCCCTCCTAATAGGTCCACTCTGAGTGACTCGGGCTGGAGTAACTGCTGGGGTATGCCGCCTTGAGGTCTGCTGCTGTTCCTTACGAAGAATCTCCTGAGCACGATCTTCTTCCAAGACAGCTGAATGGGAGACTCGAGACTGGGTAGTCGTATAAGACTTGAGCTCTGGTGCAAGCCCCTGGTGAAATCTTCTCGCCTTCTCTAACTCTGTCGGAATCAATCCCGCACCAAATCGACTCAGGCGATTGAACTCCGAGTCATACTCATCAACTGTCATATTCCCTTGCTTCAGATGGAGGAACTGGTCATAGAGACCATTTCGAACATGAATAGGGAAGAATCTCTCATAAAATGCATCATAGAACTGCTTCCAGGTGATCCTAGTGCCTAATCGTCTCTCTTCCGCCTTCTACCAGTGGTGAGCATTGTCTTCTAATAGTAGGTCCACTGCTGTCATCCAATCTTGAGCTGGCAACTGGGATGCCTTCAGTAGCTTCTCGGTACTAATAAGCCACTGTGCACCTCTAATGGATTCTCCGTCCCTCAAAAGGCCTTGGGGTTCATATCTGTGAAATTCTTGATAGAGCCTTCATAGGGATGCAGAGCCGGTGCTGGTACTGGTGCTGGAGGGTGTGGTGGGGGTCTAGCCATAGCTGCCATCATCGTCTGTCTCATCAGCTCAGTCTGTTGCCACTGAGCCTGCATCATGGTATACATAAACTGAGTAGTAGGGCTTCCATCAGTCGGTGGTGGAGGCATCTGAGGTCCTGACTGCGGGGGAAACTGCTGAGGGAATGGTGGTGGTGGAGGCAGTGGTACATTCCCTCCTGGTGGCATGGTAGTAGTCTGTCCGGCCTGGCTGCCTGGGGGTAATGCGATATTTGGGTACTCCGTCGTTGGTGTCGTAGTAGGCTGCGACAGTTCTGGCTGGTAGGGTGTCGCTGGAGTCATGGGAGGATTCTGTTCCTCCGAAGTAGTCTCCTCGCTAGATGTGAGGGCCAAGGCAGAAGTGCGTCCGATACGTAGATTCATACTATTGGCACGAGGAAGATAAGTTGGTATTAGGAAAGATTAGATATAAAGTAAATCGAATAATTAAGGAAGTTTCGAAAAGATTGGAAGCCAAGGGATAGTAGTAGTTGTCACGCCCCGCTCCCGTAGGAGCGATCGTCCTCGCTAAGGCGTGATGTCGCACGAGCCTAGATTGCGCTCGTGCAAGGCGGGTTCCATAACGGCCGATTTCAGCGGCTACGACGGGGTCGTCGCACAGAAGTCCCGTACAGAGACATTGAATAATGGCAGCGGAAATTTGAAGCAAAACACAAGTCATTCCAAAACACTCTTTTATTGATATTGAAACAAAGATTACATTGGGGCGCAAGGCCAAGATTACAATTCTCTCAAGCTCACTCAAGCTCACATTACAAGTCACTCAGCTCTCTCTCATCTCTCAATTCCCATCTCTCAATTACAAGTCTTGATCCAGCGGAAGCTTCGGAAGGCGACGTCCATACATTATGTCCCGTATAAGTCTTTAATCCATGCGGCTGCACGCTTCGAGTCGCCAAGAAACTCCATGCCTCGACACATCCAAGCGAGCTCCGCGCCACGAACTTCTACCTGTGCCTGCACATGTAAACTATGTGGGTGTCAGTACTCAACTGTACTGGTGGAATGAGCTCCTCGCCTACCCATACAAAACCCGCATGTTATTTTACTTTGTGCAACATAGTCCCTTCTTATCAATTGTCTTTCTAGTCTTGCCTTAGGATTAGTTTTAGGACCGACGCCTTAGCTATTTTGTGTCTTTAGACCATTCCGTGCTTGCAACAACAATGTCGACTCAAACCTTGCCTCAAGACCCTTCTCGTGCCAACAACGTTAACCTATCGAGTCGTGTTTGCCTTACGACTTAAAATCAGAGACGCAACTACGCGATAAGGCTCCATTCCTTGTGACCGTGCTACGAATCCATCATACCGTGCCAACAACTCAATGTGACTCAATCGTATCGCCGCCTTGCGGTCCTTTGCTACTAAACCATCATCCGACCCAATCCAAGACTTGTGGGCTAAGTGCCACTTGACCAACTTTGCCTTGCGGCAGTTCCTGACTTAGACTCAAGACAACTCAAACCAACTTATGCAACTTATATGCCGACAACTTAAGACCGACGCCGCATCTCGTGCCGTAGCACGTCGCCTATGTTGATACCAATCTTAGGACCAAACCTTGTGTTCTAACTGTACACCCATCCAACTGACTAAATCCAAAGGCACATACGCGAATTGCCGCCCGTGCCGACCCATCTATATGAATTGGTCACTAACATCACAAGCTATTTTGGACTATAGCCTTGCCATTCGGCGACCCTTTCAGCGCAAGTAGCTAGCCCCGCTGAAAGTTCCCGAATGACCCGAGCGGTTCGTCCAGCTACGACTATACCGTGTATTCCTCCGGAACGCCGCGGTCCCATGGCGCCCAGGGTTATCGCGCGTGGAAACTCCTCCTTGTCGACAAGTTGTCCAATGACCATGTAAGACTCGACACAAACTGACGTCTCACACAGTCATTCCTCTTCCAATGTTACCATCTCTTTCAAAACCAATATCAAACCATCTATCATTTGAGACCCCTCGACAACCCACGGTCGCGATCTTTCTTTCTATGTTACCATATCATTTCATTCAGCTCAATGCCTATTCAATAATCCTTTCTCCAAAACTCATTCAACCAACCGTAGTTCCCGCCTTAACACTAGGTCCGTGCATCGTGCCTCAAATCGACTTCCGTTCTACGCAACACTATCGCCCAAGTCACAATTTATATGACGGGCCTTGGGATCGTGGGACTATTTAACCTGACAACCGCAGAATGAGCGGGACAGCACTTGGAATAACTTAGGTCGTCCGGCATAACTTTGCCTAACTTACTCAAGCCTACAACTTAACGAGCAAAGGCCGAGTCAAGCCTTGCTTCGATGGAACGTGCTGTGCGCGCGTTCAACTTTGAACGACCAAGTCATTTGGGTGCCTAGACTTATGGCACAAGCTGTGCAACGCAACTTAACTCATGGGGCAAGCCAAGGCTATGCCAAGCCTTTGGACAACAGGACCGTGCATGCTTTATGAAGCATTCATGCGGGCGACGCCTATGACTTAGGCTATGTACATAACTTCGCCGACTCAACCAACTTTCCTTCTCCCAAGCCACGGGACGAAGGATCGAGTGTCATTTTCAAAGTACGCCGTGCACCAACTCTAAGCCGACCGTTGGACCTTTCCATATTCTAACTCAATTCGACCCGTCGGGATTATTCCCTTAGCTATGTGGATTCATCTCTTTTATTATTAAGCCTACTTGTGCAATTTGAAAATATGTGATTTATTATATGAAGGCTAAGATGAGGCAAGTTCACCGAAACTATCCCACCTGAGCGAGCGGTCGCTTCGACCGAGCGATGTCTTCAAGTAGCCGTTGCATGGCTAAGGCCGAACGCCGTCGGCGTTTCGATTCCTCCGATTGACTGAGCGGGACGGGGCACTACAGTAGTTCTAGATGAGATATTCCTATTCCTATATGCTGGCTTGTTGGGCACAGTCATGTAACCCAACAATATTAAATCTGACCTGTATAGGCCACCACAAAAACATATAACGCTCCAGTCCCAAAATACTTAGGACCGAGTACGTGAACATGCCAGTTGCACATATACGATGAATACTCCAATATATGGAATCCTCATATATGCACATAAGCTGTAAATAAATCATCACAGGCCAGAATAACATATCTAATCTCATCACAGCTCAACACATAAGATAATAAAGTCCAAATGAATAAAGCAGAGTATCAAAAGATAGACGGGTGAACATACTCACTCCATACAGCTTTAAAAAATAGTCTTACAAGATCGGAGTCCGACCTCCGCAAAATAGAAAGAAAAGAGATGTAAAAAAATGTCTACAAATGTCTCAAATATAGAATAAACTAGAAATCAGTAGTGACTGCCTCGTCATCAATGTAAGATAGCTCCAATGCGCTCCGTACTCCTGTGGAAAATTGTCTAAACCTAGAGAGATAACCAGGTCCTCACGGGACATAGCAAGATACAAGAAAATACCATGCCATATAAACTGTGATAATATAATAAGAGAAAAGGTATGCATGCAATCGGGTTCCTGACCATTCTACTGTGAATATGCAGTTGAGATACAATCCTTCGATGCATGAGCCCTGACTATAAATGAGATCGACATAGTTCCCATAAAGGGTACCAGGGGCCTACGTCCATAACGCTCGGGAATCGTCAGAGGGCACTATGTGCAAGGGGCTACGTCCATAACGCTCTAGGAAGCGTCAGAGGGCGCCTGGAGCCTGCGTCTCCGGAGGAGCGCACAGGTAATCATGGAAGTGTAAAGAAGCCCATACGTTAGGTATTTTTCTCCCTACCTAATGCCTAGTTTCATCATCTCCATGACTGATATGAACCTCTAGTAACCGCCAAGTCTTCTAACATGCAATACTATTGGCAGTTACTCCTATCCGTCGCACGCTCCACACGTATCGGTTGCCAGCCAACTACACGGAAACGTTTCCTACATGTGACTCACATCACGTGATACAACAAGTGTCAAGGCCATATGAGATATACCAATACCTCAACATCAATGGGTGGTCAATAAACTAAGTCAATGCAAGAGAATAGATGACAAGAAAACGACCGATAGAGTCGCTTGCACCCAAGTGTGACTTGGACGCACAATTTAAATATTACGAAACAAAATGATGAAAATAACAACTAAAAATAAGAATATAATAATCACAGAATAAGGTGGCAAGGTATCTTGCCTGTAGTGCGAGAAGGGCAAATCCAAGAGTAGCAAGTGTCAGCACCAAAACTCACAAATCACAGATGACTCCAAACGCTAAAACAAACATCAAAAATGATCTCGGTTAAGAAGATATACCTAGAAAATGCCTGTCCAAAAGTTAATTCTGGAACAGGGGCAAAATCGTAATTTCGGATCAAAATGATGTTCGCTGTTGGACCCGCTTTGTACCGAAATACGTGCCAAAGTCTACGGTCTCTAAAGTCAACAAACTATATGCCCACAGTTTCAGTTTAAGGAGAGGAACTCAACGGTATGTCCAGTTTTGGATTCCGAGGAGCCGTGTACAAAATCGCCCGTTTGAGTGGGTCGCGGGCCCGCCAAAATTGGGTTCCGATTCGACCTTCTCAGAATCGAACCAAACTTGGCATGCAGGACCAGAATTTCGATCCGGACCTGTTGGCGCAAGTTTCGTCACGATCCGACGACTGTACACGAAGTTATGGGCAAGTTTGCAAAACGTCGATACGGTGGTATCTCGATGGATACACGTTGATTTCGTCGCGCACACGCAACGAAAATAAATTCCGTCAGTTCCCACACGTCCGCAACGTCTATACGCGCCTTTTGATGCATATAGCGCACGACCACGTTGCCCAATTTTTCGGGGCGTACGTCATATCGAACAAAATTCTAAAAATTAATATAATTAAAAACAGGTTTTTCCTCAACTTCCACATCCATCTACTTTTTACACGCTAATCGAAACGACATTGTAAAAGATGCATTGCGATCTCGGTTTTGTTGTCTTTTACTGTTTTAGATTAGTTCCTATAGTACTTTACTGCACAGCAAGTAAATTGGCCGACAAGTTGTAGTTTTAAAACAGTTTTTAGTATTACATAAAATAGATTTTTGTTCAACTTCGTCTCGATTTTTCGAGCAAGTCGATGAGTTGTTTCGAAATCCATCTGGAGGATATTGAAGAGGGTCAAGTCTACTTTCCAGAAAATCTTACAGATCAAAAATTGGTGCTACGAGTAAAAAGTTACATCGTAGAGAAGTAGGGTACCTTGAGTGGAAAAACTGCTCCGTGGGTGACGCGGGGCTGACTTCTGATGCTCCGTTCATCGCGCACAAAGCTCCGTTGCTGGTGAAACGAAGTCGTGGACGAAGAGGGTACAATCAACCTCAACTTTCGTTTTGGAAGATTAGAATTTTGAGGCTTGTGGAAAAAGTTACATATATACTAAGTTCGGTTAAAACCTAGTACTACTAGGATTATCATTTAAAGCCCACTACTTCCTTCCCTCGGGTTGGTGTGGTTTAGTTGCTGCGTACAGCAACAGCTTGCATGGGGGTGGGGCCCACCCACTAAGGTGGGTGGGTTAATACTTTTTTTTTTTCCTTTTTCCTTTTCTTTTTTTTTCCTTTTACTCTTCTTTTCCTTCACTAGCTGCTGTTGCGGTCGGTCCCTTGGGGCCGACCACCTGTGACTTTTTTTTTATAAACTAATAAACTATTATATATATCCTATATATATATATATATATATATATATATATATATATATATATATATATATATTTCCTATATATATATATATATATATAAAAAAAAATATATATATATATATATATATATATATATATATATATATATATATTTTTAAAAAAAAAAAAAATATATATATATATATATATATATATATATATATATATATATATATATATATATATATTTTTTAATATATATGAATAAAATTATATATATATATATATATATATATATATATATATATATATATATATATATATATATATATATATATATATAATATATATTCATACATATAATAATTTATTATAATATATATATATATATATATATATATATATATATATATATATATATATATATATATATATATATATATATATATATATATATATATATATATTTATATATATATATTTTATATTTTATATTTATAAAATATAAAATATATATATATAAATATATATATATATATATATATATATATATATATATATATATATATATATATATATATATATATATGAATAAAATTATTAAAAAGAATCCTATAAATTTATAATACGTAACAAAATATTTTAGTAATTTAAGGCTATATTTATTAACAATAAAAATATATCAAGCACAATTATACCTATAATATATATCTATAATCACGAATATACCAATTACCACATTAATTCCGAATAATATCGAAAATTTTATTTTTAAAACACTAAAATATTTAGAAAATATTGGGGGTTTACAGTTGCTGCCCTAGTGATCTGTCGACGAGTCTTCTCTTATAGGTTTGACCTGGGCTAAGAAAGTATCAGCATTCTTGAGTGCTTCGCTCAATGCGACACGAAGATCTTTGGAGAGCCTTAGGAGCATTTATAATGACAACTTTGTCGGTGTATTAGCCAATTGTGCTAATATGTTAAAGTTGTAAGGTCTCTCCAGCCCTTGAGATGTATCTTTACGGAGCGGCCTGTCGAATGGGGTTTCTTTCGGCTTAGACCTGTCCACCGGTGGAGGCTGAGATGGCCCCAAAACATCAGTGATCGGCAGTATTGCTGGCTGAGGGTCTTCAATTGAACTGCCCGGAGTGGGCTGGACTTGTGCCCCAGACCGGATAATAATGACCGCCGCTTCCTCAGCTTCGGCTGAAATTGTGTGGCAGGATCTGGACTTCCTGCCCTTATTCTTGTTGGCTGGAGATGACACTGCCTGGGTAACTTCGGGCACTAAGTCTGGGTGTACCCACATGATCTCTTCTCGTGACGTGGTGAGAGGTACCAAGCCAGTCGTCTGGTTCCAGACGGGGGGAAGATTAGTAACTTCCATCGTTGCCCAGGGGATAGGTATTATTCTGTCTTGAGTACTTGTTGGAGGGAAGTCACCGAACTGAATTGACACCATGTTCGCCGCCACGGTAACCTCTTCAAAGTCTAGCGACAGAGCTTTGGAGTCGATAAGATTCTAGATGTACCACTTTAATTGAAAGCAGTCATAAGTGGCATGATGAACATAGCGGTAGAAATGGCAGTATTTTGGGTCCTCAATTTCTGTCGCTCGAGGCTCGCGCCTTGGTGGAGGGAGTTGGATATTGTCCCCTTGTAAGAGCATGTCAAAGATAGGCTTGACATGACTATCTTTGAATGAGTAATTCACCTTGGGCCACTGAGCTTCTACCTACTTTTGTTCAGGCTTCTTAGTCGAATTAGCGACCAGGACCTGTTTGCCTTTGTTGTCCCTGTTATTGGAGGTGCCGTCAGTGTTGTTGTTATTGGAGGTGGTACCAGGACATTTGCTTTTGACCTCTCCCTCCGGGATGTGTAATCCCTGATGTCGAGCCTTCTTTAACTTCGCCTCAGCATTGGTGGCGCTTATGATAAAGGTCGTCCAATCCATGAACTGATCTTCACCCGTCCCGAGGCTGATTGCGGGAAGCAACTTCTTCTGGCAGATTTCGATCAAAGAGCTTTCGGGATTGCCTTGGGGCAATCTCATTGCGGTTTGAAGGAACCGCTCGATATAGTTTTTTGTTAGCTCTCTCTCTCCCTGAACGACATCTATAAGAGACGACATCGTCACATCATGCCCCACCTCATAGAATCTTTATAGGAATATGTGCTTGAGGCCGTCGAAAGACAGGATGCGGTTGTCCGAAAGGTTGCGATACCAGTCGAACGTGATCCCCTCCAATGCACCGATGAATAATCGAGTGAGGATGGCATCATTATGTGGCAAATGGTCGGTTGTGACCTCGAAATAAGTCATGTACCGACTAGTAGAGGTCTTCCCGTCATATAAATCGATATAAAACGGCTTGTACCATGGTGGAAAAGGCACATCACTCCATGCAACGGAATATGGCTACCGTATTCTGAGGTACCGAGAGGAGTCTCGAGCATTGAACATTGCCCGAAGCTCCTGGACTTCCCTCCTTGCTTCCCTGGCTTCATCTGCAGCTGAAGGAGCGGATACTCCTAGAGGATTGTCACCCAAAGGAGGAGCGCTTGTGTTGGAGTCCGCATTGATTACGGGTCCCAAGCTTATTTGTCCAGGCATCCTTGCTGGTTGAGTCGGCAAGGCAGCTTTGATTTCGTCTGCTGACTTGACCAAGGACAGGAGCATGGTTTCAAGTACTTCTAGACGTTGTCTGTCAGTAGGCACTTCGTGATCATCGTCGGCCATAAAGACTGTCCTCACATGGGTAGAGGTGGAAAGGATCGTAGCAGAGGTGCACTCCGTGTCGTTCCCCCGTACTGAGAAATTATCAGGGAATGTCAGAATATCTTTCTCTTCAGACTCAAAAGGGGTGCTACCCCCTGTGCAGGAAGCTGCATCGTTTTGGCGAAGGCGATCACCGTCAGGGACGTCCACGTCCGTTGCATAATTTCAATGGATCGCTACCCCCTGTGTATATTCTTGGAACACTGGATTGTCACATACTTTGAGGGGACTGCTACCCCCAATCTCATCTACCCCCAGGGAGGACAAGGATGCACCCCCAGGTGTTGACAGCTTCTTTTTAGATCGAATGCCTAGGTAGACACCCCCTGTGGTTGTCGGTGGCAGTCTTCCAGACGAGAGTTTTTTTGTAATACTGGTGGAGATCGCCAGACTGGAAGAGACTGTCTTATTCCCTCCATTGCCTGGAAGAACCTTCCGGGTTGAATTACAGGAGGCGAAAGAAAATTCCTCGTCTCCCGAGATTTGCACCTGTTCCTCAAGTTGTTATTGGAAAGGTACGGGCTGCTGTAGTCATTGGAAAATGGACTACCGATCTTCAGGTGTTGCCGACTTGTCGCAGCAGAAGTTGATGATGACTTGGCTGCAACGACGTCCCGAGAGGGGCTTATCACACGTCAAGGTTGCTTTCTTCTCTTTACGTTTATGAGTAATCACCTCTCGTAAGTCGACTGCAGGCTGATCTACCTTTGCATCCAAATTGTGGACTCGGGTATCCCGAGTACACGGGTGCGTAGGTATCATGTTTGCTGCCTGATCTGAGGCTAGTAAAAGCACTTGCTCTCGATTATTGGAGGAAGACTTTTGAGACCCACCCTTTCCGTTAACCCTGGGGGACTGGACACGGGTGGTTCTGTACAACTTTCCATCAGGAGCCCGTATAATAGTTAACGACGCCCGCTGCCGGTCAACAACTTGGACAGTTGACTGTGCTTGTTGGGCCCGTACTGTTGGCCCATTGGTTATATGGTCAACCTGATTTTAATAATTGATCAAACTCTGTCTTGATATGTGAAGCTAGTCAGGATGTATCGAACTCTGGGACATGAACAAGAACATCTATCTACACAGTTCAAGACCGAAGCTATGTTTGCCTGTTCGAGTCTGTATTTCCTTTGAGCAATGTATTTTCCATTTTATTGAGTCTAGGAATACGTTGTACACCGAGTCGTACTGGCAAATAGGCTATTCCAAAATGTTTTCAAAATACTTTTAAAATATCCTTTGTTTTGAAAAACATTCTTTTAAACAAAAGTTTTAAAAAGGTTTTCAAAAAGGTTTTCAAAAATCATCAAAAACTATATTTTTAAAACCTGACCTAACCGTGACAGAACTCGGCCAAAGTTCGGCCAGAGTTCGGTTGGTGGCCGCTTGATTTTTGAATTCTCTGGAACTTGGTCCTCCTGCAGTTGCGGATTTGACCGAGATTTTCTCAAAAAGTTCTGCACGAATTCTGCCAGAATTCTGTCTTTGGAACTCCTATAAATAGAGAAGGATTTTGATCATTTTAACTCACTCATTCACTTTCAATCTTCTCTCTATCTAAAGCTTTCAGTCTTCCAAAGAGTTTTTTTGAGCTTTAAATTTCAGATCCCAAGCCAATTACATTTCTCTAGTCGATTTGCCAATGCGGTACGGTCTAGAAGTTTCTGAGAGATTGTAATTAGAAGGCTTGATTGAAGAATACCTCTTCACAATTGAAGTTGGACGAGTTCTTTGTATCAAAGCTCGCGTTGTAAAAGTTGCAAGGACTTCGTAAGAAAACTTGCGGTTTTGCCAATAGTGGATTCAACTGGTAGCAAGAGTTCTACCGACTGGATTAGTCCTCAACAGAGAAAAACCAGTATACATCGCTGTCTTTGCGTTTGCATTATTATCTTTGCCTTTACTTTACTTAGTTGTGATTATTATTCTGTGATCTTGCTGCTAACATTTTTTAATTAGCAATATTCCGCTGCCTACTCTATTCATCCCCCTTCTAGAGTATTGTGCTTTACGATTTCGTTCCTACAATTGGTATCAGATCGGGTGTTACAGGTAAAGCAAGGTAACATTATAATTATTTATTCATTTAATTAATTGTTATATAGATCACAGCACAACACATGGCAACTGTGAAATTCACAAGTGAAGGCCAGGCCACAAACAGACCTCCACTGTTTGATGGTATGAACTATACCTATTGGAAAACACGGATGAGTTTCTTCTTGAAATCTCTTGACTTTGATTTATGGTCTATTGTTATTGATGGCTATCAAAAGCTACCTCGTATAAATGTTGATGGAGTTTTAGTTGAAAAACCCCATAGCAGATATACAGAGAAGGAAAAAAAAAGGCCAGCCTTGACGCACGTGCTATTAACGATCTATTTTGTGCTTTAGACAGAACTGAATTTAACAGGGTGTCTATCTGCACAACGGCTAATGAAGTGTGAAAGCTACTTGAAGTCACACATGAAGGCACGACTCAAGTCAAAGAATCTAAAGTCAGCAGTCTTACTCAAGAGTATGAGGTGTTCAAGATGAAGCCCAACGAAACAGTTACTCAGATGTTTGAAAGATTCCTGGATATTGTAAATCCTTTGTCCTCCTTAGGCAAAGAATACAGTAACCATGAAAAGATTCGTAAACTCCTGCGAGCACTTACCAAGAACTGGATTCCAAAGGCTACTGCAATCATTGAAGGGAACGACCTCACAACTATGTCCCTCGAAGTACTCATGGGTAAGCTACTCACTCATGAACTGGAGCTACAAGATTTTGAAGAGCCTGCACCAAAGGAGAAGACGATCGCTTTCAAGGCTCAGCACAGAAAAACTGCTAAAGGTGACTCAGACAACAGTGAATCTGATGCTGAAGATCAAACACTTCTAGCAAGGAAATTCAAGAGATTCATGAGACATGAGAACAGAGCCAAAGAAAACAACAGCAACAACTGGTATCAAGATGATACTGTCTGCTATGGCTGTAAGAAGAAGGGACATATGAAGAAAGATTGTCCTACAAACTCATCATCAAGCAAGAAGAGCAACAGGTATAAAAAAGGAACCTGAAGAGATCAACATCTCGGAGATATGCCAATACCAGCATATGGCATGAAAGTGAAGCCAGCAACTCAGAAGACGAACAATCAGAAGACGCTACAAACGTATACTTTATGGCATCCGATCAGGTACCTACTGAACCTGTAGTTGATACATATGATGACTTTACCTTTGAGCAATTAGGAGATGCCTTCAGTGAACTGATGACTGATTACAGGAAACTACGTAGCAAATATCAGACCTCTAAGAAGGTACTCAAAGAGTACAAAGGAGAAATAGGAAGACTTACCGACCAACTAGCTGAGGTTAGAAATAATGTTAGTGAGTCTGGTGAGCTTTTCTCTATCAAGCTCTTATTACACGAGACTACCAAGTCATCTGAAGAGAAAGACAAAGTTATTGACCAACTCAAAGAAGAACTTTCTATAGAGAAGAAAAGTCTTCGATGTGCACAAATCAGAATGGAAACACTCACTTCTGATTATACTAAGTTGTATGACACTTCCAAAAGATTGGAAATTAGGTTAGGAAAACAGCCTGAGACTGCTGCTTCCTTCCCTAACACGTGCCACTTATCGAAAAATCGGAACATTTCCAAGCCAAACACTGTCAGACCTAACCCTATCAAACCTTTACCCCAAAAGGTTAAGCCCAAACAGGATTATAGGCATGCTTTCTTCTATACTAGAGAACCTAAACCTACCAACCATGCACACCACTCAGCTTTCAACACTCGACATGCAAAATGTCATTATTGTGGCCTCATTGGTCATATTTCATCTACATGTAGAATCAGAAAGCTTGTTGATTTAAATATTTATGCTTGGATACCAAAGGCTAACACTTCAAGACCCTACAAGAAATGGGTACCAAAAGTTTCATCTGCAAACTGTTTTGTAGGTGGAACACCTTTCACATGCTAGAAGCAAATGGATCCTCGACAGCGGTTGCTCACGGCATATGATCGGTGACGCTACACTATTTGCAACACGGTCGAAGAAAAAGAAGGAAGGCTATGTCTCCTTCGGTAATAACTTGAAAGGGTATATTATTGGTATCGGTGATGTTGGTAAGTCTCCCTATCCTATCATTAAAGATGTCTGTCTGGTTACCGAGTTGAAACATAATCTACTCAGCATAAGTCATTTAGCTGATCATGGTTATGGCATCAACTTTGGCAAAGACAAATGTACTATAGTTGATAGCTCAACTGGTAGTACTATCTTTGAAGGTATCAGGGAAGACAACATATATGTTTTCTATTTGTTAGAAGAAACTAATATTTCAGGTAGATGCTTAATGGCTAAAAGCGATGAGAGTCATCTGTGGCATATGAGACTCGGTCACACAAATATGGACACAATATCAAGATTATCCACAAAGAAGCTAGTACGCGATTTACCGGACATAGCATTCAAGAAGGATTCAGTATGCAGCCAATGTAAAAAAAACAAAGCTACCAGATCCACATTCAAGTCAGTAAATACAGTATATACTACTAGACCTTTATAATTGCTTCATATGGACTTATTTGGTCCTAGCAGAGTTGCTAGCCTCGAAGGTAAAATTATGCTTTTGTAATTGTAGATGATTTCTCTAGATACATGTGGGTATACTTCTTGACACGCAAGAATGATGCATTATCCGAATTTGTCGCCTTTTGCAAGAAAGTACATAATGAAAAAGGTTACATGATCACTCGTATAAGAAGCGATCATGGTGGCGATTTCGAGAATGCAGAGTTTGAGCAATTTTGTGACACACATAGTTTTGTACACGAGTTCTTCTGCCCTAGAACTCCACAACAAAATGGAGTTGTGGAACATAAGAACAGAACTCTATCCGAAATGGCCAGAGTAATGTTAAACCAGTTTAGTCTACCCAAATATTTCTGGGCTGAAGCTGTCAATACAGCTTGTTTTGTTCTCAATAGAGTTCTAATTCGACCCAAATTAAAGAAGACTCCATTTGAGTTATGGTTTGATAGAATTCCATCTGTTTCATATTTTAGAATATTTGGCTGTAAATGCTTTATTCTTAATACAAAAGATAATTTGGAAAAGTTTGATGAAAAGGCCGATGAAGGTATATTTTTAGGTTATGTGGCCAAGAGCAAAGGATACAGAGTCTTCAACAAACGAACCATGATCATCGAAGAATCAATCAATGTCTCTTTTGATGAATTGAATCAAATGACTATCGATGACAATGACGAAGATCCAACTGTACCAAGATCAACAACATCTGATTCTCAACCAAGCTCGGTACTAGCTGATCCTCTTAGAGAAGATCCAGGAACTAGCTACCTTCAGAGTTTGCCGAAACGATTAAAATTTACGGCTGATCATCCAAAGGATTTGGTAATTGGTGACATTACCAAAGGTGTAAGTACTCGTAGATCCTGTAGAGATATTGTTTCTAGTATTGCATTTATTTCACAGCTAGAACCTAAAACTATTGATGAAGCATGTAGTGATAGTTTTTGGATAGATGCTATGCAAGAGGAACTAAACCAATTTGAACGGAATCAAGTTTGGGAACTTGTTTCCAAGCCTATTGATCGTCCGATCATTGGCACCCATTGGGTATTCCGAAATAAACTTAATGAGAATGGTTTAGTGACTCGTAATAAGGCTCGACTCGTAGCTCAAGGATACAATCAGGAAGAAGGTATCGACTACGATGAGACTTATGCCCCTGTTGTGAGATTAGAATCTATTCGCATGTTATGTGCAATTGCATATTTTTATAATTTCAAATTATTTCAAATGGATGTCAAGAGTGCATTTTTAAATGGTTTTATAAAAGAAGAAGTTTTTGTAGCACAACCTCCAGGTTTCACAGATTTTAAAAATCTTGATCATGTTTTCAAGTTGAAGAAAGCTTTGTACGGTTTAAAACAAGCCCCTCGTGCTTGGTATGATCGTCTAAGCTCTTTCCTACTTGATAACGGTTTTTTAAAAGGCAAGGTTGACACTACACTTTTTATTAAGTCCTTTAATGGTAAGCTTCTTTTAATACAAGTCTATGTAGATGATATCATATTTGGATCTACTGATGAATCTCTATGTCAAGAATTTTCTAAGTGTATGCAGAATGAGTTTGAGATGAGCATGATAGGAGAGCTGAAATTCTTTCTCGGACTGCAAATCAAACAAACTGACAATGTGACGTTCATAAATCAAGCCAAGTACACAAAATATTTGCTAAAGAAGTTCGATCTGGACAATGTCAAACCTATTGGCACTCCGATGGCAACTTCAACAAAGCTTGATATTGATGAACAAGGCAAGCCGGTCGACACATGTAAGTATCGAGGTATGATCGGTAGTTTACTTTATTTAACTGCTAGTCGTCCAGATATTATGTTTAGTGTTTGCCTATGTACACGTTTTCAAGCTAATCCAAAGGAATCACATCTATGCGCAGTTAAGCGTATCTTTCGATACCTTAAGGGCACTTCTTCTGTTGGCTTGTGGTATCCCAAAACTAAGTCCTTTGACCTTACTGGTTATTCGGATGCAGATTTTGCTGGATGCAAAGTTGATAGAAAAAGTACCAGTGGCAATATCAACAACAGAGGCTGAGTATATCGCCGCAGGACGTTGTTGTGCTCAGATTTTGTGGATGAAACAAACCTTGGAAGACTATGATTTATTTTATACACACATTCCTATTTTCTATGATAACACAAGTACTATTAATTTGACTAAGAATCCTGTATGTCATTCTCGTACTAAATATATCGAGATTAGACATCATTTTCTTAGAGATCATCATCAAAATGGAGATATTGACCTTGTATACATAGATACTGAGAATCAATTAGCTGACATTTTCACAAAACCTCTAGCAGAAGATCGTTTCAATTATTTACGTCGAGAATTAGGAATTTTGGACGTCAATAATGTTAATTAATTTTATTTTATGATTTTATTTCAATATGCAAAAACTGTGTTAGAGACAAGCCAATAAAGAGTCTGTCTGTCACCACAACTACGGTTGGAGCGAAGCGGTACTTAAAAGTTCCCCGGTGAACCTCCGCCAGCTGGGACAGTACTCCTACAGCTAATCTAAAACAATCGCTGTGTAACGAAATTTAATTTATAAAATAGCATTAATTATATTATTTTAACGTCAAAATTACTAATCTTTGAATTAAATATTTGAAATGAGCCAATGAAAAAGAAAGTGCTCCAAACCAAACCCAGGCGAATTCGGCCAGACTTCGGACCGAATTCGGCCCGAGTTCGGTTGAGGGTGTCAGGTTATATAACCAGAACCCGAGAGCCTTTCTTCCTCATTGCTTCCAAACCACATCAAACAGAACCAGCAGCCGTGCGAGGAGAACCCCAAACCCTAGTTCTTTATCACTCCCTCTTTTCCAATCCAAGTGGTGAAATCAATCCAAACTTTGGATTCGTGTGGAGTTCTTCATTCTCTACAACATACTCCAATCTCGGGAGGTATAACTCCTTGTTTCCTCTCCGTTCAATTTCGTGCTATTTCCTTATATTTGCACAAATAGCACCTAAGGGATTCAACCCCTTTAAGAGGAAGAAGATAACCAACCCAAGTGAGGAAGGTTCATCTTCGGATCCACCCACTAATTCCCTATTTTCGCCAGTCCAATCTAGCGACGGCGCGTTCGACGGGTTTTACTTTCAAACCCTAGACCAAGCCTTACTGTGGTATGGAGACTTCTCCATGAGATCCATATGCACAGGCGCACCCATCTAGTGGACTGTATTTCCTGATCATCGCCATTACTTTGAGGCATTAGGGTTACATCACTTTGTTAAACTCTGTTTTCCCGTAGCAACTAATGCCATTAGACTGTTTTACTGTAATATCATATTAAACACTTTTGATGTAAGCACACGTGTTGGAGGATTAGATATCAATTTCAATGATGTTCACTTAGCGGAGATCCTTGGTATTCCCAACGAAGGTGAACCGCTTGTTGACATCACTGAGTTTGATTTCCCCGAAGGCACGACACTTACCAGTTTCAAATCTGAACTTTGTGCACCTGATAGAGTTCGCTCTGGAAAGTTCAAGGCTAACAACTTGAACTTGTTTAATTATGAATTGCACCGTATCATTTATTCCACTCTCCTTCCGAAGTCTACTTCGAAGGATGATGTCACATCTCTTGAATTATCTGCTATGTATCACATTCTTAAGGGGATTCCATTTTCTGCCCCTAAGACCATTATTCAGATGATGGGACGTTGTCGTGCAAGAGATAGAAATCTCTCTTATGCGATGATTCTCCCACGCATCTTCCAGCGTTTCGACATTGACTTATCTACTTGTGCTCAAGACCCAGAGCCCAAGGTTCTCAATTTATCTCGTCGCAGTATGACTGCATCTGCTCCTCCTCCTGCTCTACTTCCTCCACTTCCTCAGCAGTATGCTATGACATTTGAGGGCATATACCAGCACCTTTCAGATTTGCACGTCTCTATGACGGACATGGCTCGCGAACGTGAGTTCCGCAACGTCACCCGTTATCAAGCGATTGCAAATTCTTTAGCTGATCTTCGTTTCGCCCAGACTGGACATTCAGTCGGTTCCATCCCTAGAGATCCAGCTTTTTCTGGTTACCGCTGTGAGGATGAGGCTATTCATGCCTACTTCTAGCCCGGTAACGCAAATGATTGGTACCATTCTGACTGCGCTCCTCCTCGTGACTATGTCGATGAGTTTTACACTGGCGCTCCTCCTCACCCTTCTGGCCGGGTACCTCTGGAGTTGGTCCTTCTGGACATGCTGGTCATCATACTGATGATGATGATGATGATGATGAGGAGTTGTGATATGTTAGTTGATATGAGACTTAAGACATTATCTCCTGTATACTTGGAAATGATCCGACCTTCCAAGTTTTTCTATTTTCAGACTTTATTATCAGTATTTTTTTTGAGGACATGTACTGGATTTGTTTTATTTGATGTCATCTGAACATCTTTATCTTCATCTTTATTAGATTCGTACTTTTCACATCAGTTTATTTTCTTAGCATTTTTTTATCTGCTTCTCTACTATAAACTGCCTGTGATATAATTCTTGTTTATTATAAACTGCCTGAGTACAAATACATGCCTGTGATGTCATTCATATTTTCTTTACTATCATTTATCATGTTTATTTTCTTGTGTTTCTTCACTGTCTGTTATTTATGCATTGATTGCGGGAGAGTTTTTACTCTTTTGCAATTATTTTGCTAAATGACAACGGAGGAGAAAAATAAAGATCTAACATTCTTTTGAGAAAATACAGGACATGAACAATTTTTGATTTTATTTCAAGCTTAAATGTTATATCATTCATAGTTTGTCAATTATCAAAATGGGGGAGATTGTTAGCCCATTGGTCATATGGTCAACCTGATTTTAATAATAGATTAAACTCTGTCTCGATATGTGAAGCTAGTTAGGATGTATCGGACTTTTGGACATGAACAAGAACAGCTATCTACACAGTTCACGACCGAAGCTATGTTTGCCTGTTCGAGTCTGTATTTCCTTTGAGCAATGTATTTTCCATTTTATTGAGTCTAGGAATACGTTGTACACCGAGTTGTACTGGCAAATAGGCTATTCCAAAATGTTTTCAAAATACTTTTAAAATATCCTTTGTTTTGAAAAACATTCTTTTAAACAAAAGTTTTAAAAAGGTTTTCAAAAAGGTTTTCAAAAATCATCAAAAACTATATTTTTAAAACCTGACCTAACCATGACAGAACTCGGCCAGAGTTCGGCCAGAGTTCGGTTGGTGGCCGTTTGATTTTTGAATTCTCTGGAACTTGGTCCTCCTGCAGTTGCGGATTTGACCGAGATTTTCTCAAAGAGTTCTGCCCAAATTTTGCCCGAATTCTGCCAGAATTCTGTCTTTGGAACTCCTATAAATAGAGAAGGATTTCGATCATTTTAACTCACTCATTCACTTTCAATCTTCTCTCTATCTAAAGCTTTCAGTCTTCCAAAGAGTTTTCTTGAGCTTTAAATTTCAGATCCCAAGCCAATTACAATCCTCTAGTCGATTTGCCAGTGCGGTACGGTCTAGAAGTTTTTGAGAGATTGTAATCAGAAGGCTTGATTGAAGAATACCTCTTCACAATTGAAGTTGGACGAGTTCTTCGTATCAAAGCTCGCGTTGTAGAAGTTGCAAGGACTTCGTAAGAAAACTTACGGTTTTGCCAATAGTGGATTCAACTGGTAGCAAGAGTTCTACCGACTGGATTAGTCCTCAACAGAGGAAAACCAGTATACATCGCTGTCTTTGCGTTTGCATTCTTATCTCTGCCTTTACTTTACTTAGTTGTGATTATTATTCTGTGATCTTGCTGCTAATATTTTTTAATTAGCAATATTTCGCTGCCTACTCTGTTCACCCCCCTCTAGAGTATTGTGCTTTACGATTTCGTTCCTACACGTACTGCCTTAGACTTCTTTGACATAGCACCCGAAGGCGTATAGTAAAAAGAGTCCAGATTGATACATCCTATATTCTCAATTGGCCGCATAGAGTCGGGCCTGCATAAGAGACGTTAGAACACAGAGCTTCTGACAGGGCCACATGAGACACTCTGTCTATGGCCAGGTTTGGCTGCCGCATGGGCTATCTGTCTGCGGCCAGAGTTGGCTGCCGCATGGGCCATTTGTCTGTGACCAGAGTTGGTTGCCGCATGGGCCATCTGTCTGCGGCCAGAGTTGGCTGCCACATAGGCCATCTGTCTGCGGCCAGAGTTGCCTGCCGCATGGGCCATCTGCCCATCTCTCTCATGCAGCCTCCGTATGGATTTCTTTTGTGCCCCAAAAACTCAGCATCGTTGTGTTTTTCTTTGCTGGATTTGGGGACAGTGGGGTTATTTGCGATCGGAAGCAAGTCCGCAGGAGAGTCTTGATCACCGTCTTGGGCCGCGGAAGGAGCTTCTTCGAGAACCTGGTCGGGGGCAACAATTTTGCGCTTCGACATGCTGCTGGCTTTCTTTGGGTTGGCTCTCTTCTGCGATGGGCTGGCATTCCCTTCAAAGAGCATTTCTTCGAATGCTCGTTGGTCGAACCACGAGCATTTGCTGCGTGGAGCCGAGCTTGGGCGCGTCAGATTGCATCACCAACTTTTCATCAAAAGAGAAGGATATCCGAAGCAAAGTCGCCATCGCGTTTTCCATAAAATATTAAGCCCAATAATTTACAAATGAATTGAACATGATTGCAAACTTTCTTGTATAAGAGAAAGCCTAGAAAGAAATCCTAGGAAACAATCTAAGTACAATTGTTTAGTTTTGATTCTGGGAGGGGGGGTGACGATAGAGGCTCGGGAAAGTATCGCAACTCTGCCTTACTCCTTGGACTATCTGACGCGTTCCTTGCTCTTGAAGAAATTGCCCTTCGTAGGTTTCCCGCCTTGGATTACCAACCATTTGCGTGGGTGTGGTACCGTGCTATTTATAGTGTTTTCTGCAGTAACAGATTTTTAGGCCGCATAAAAGGCCACGTGGCCATGTGTCCATCACAGCACACAAAGACTCGATCTCGGGCTGCCAACTGGTGGGGGTTGTTGAGATTTTGTTATAGCGAATCTGGGTGGTTGAGACTTTGTCAGCCTGCCACGTGTCTCGTCGCAAGATAGGATTAGTCTGCTTGAGTCATTTTGAGCCACATAGGCCATTCAGTGTGTAATGCCTGTGGTTCGTATTACGTATTTCTGGAATACGTGTACGTAATTATTCTTGTATTGCATGATTTCCTTGCTTAATTTCCTCCCTAGGCTTGGTTTATTCTTGGTTGGGTTGGCTTGGTTCGGTTTGGGATTGCTCTTGGTTCATCATGAACCAAGGGATGAACCCCCTACCTACCACCACCACTACCATTTATTAACCCTTCTTCTTTCTCTCTCTTCATTTATCATCTTCTTTACCATTACTTCCTTACCTACCAGAGAGAGGGAGAGAGAGGTCTAGGCAAGTGCAACTTGCTTCATGGAGGAACTCTAATTTTATTGCTTCATTCTCTTCTTTATAGCATTTTAACTTACTTTAGAACTTGGCATTTTCACTTTTCATGGCTAGATTCTTCTAGATCTAAGTTTACCTTATTTTTGGATTTCTTGGGTGTTGATCTACTTAATCCTGTTATTTCTGAGTTTTTAGGGTTCTATGTTGTAGAGAATCTCGTTCTACCCTATTTTGACCTATGGAAGTTCAGATTTGGGCTATGGATGATGGAGTTATGGAACTTGGAAACTTGGCTCTCATGGCGTTCTTCTTCTCAGAATTTGGAGAAGAAGAACAGTACTTGACTTGACCGCATAAACATTTCATGCGGCAAGTGTTCTTCCAGCCGCATAGACTTTTTCCCACTTAGCCGCATATGCGCCCTTGCCTTCCTGGCCGCATGAGCTTGTACTCCTAACTAGCCGCATGCATATTTGAGCCGCATGAGACCCTTTGCACTTCTAGTTGCATGAACTTAGCCCCAGCCGCATGAGGCTGAGACTAATGCAGCCGCATGTTCCCGCTCTCCGCGAGCCGCATAATCCCTCTATGTTCGGCCGCATATGCGCTCACTGTTTCGGGCCGCATGAGGCCCATCTACCATGAGCCGCAGGGACCCTCAACCGATCACCTGCATATGCAAGGACCATTTGAGCCGCATAGACTGCTCCCCATTACTCTTAGCCGCAGGCTCCCTGTGCTCCCCAGCCGCATGAGATTTCTCCTTCCTGACCGCATAAGCTCCTGCAGCCGCATGCGCCGCGCGCCCGCGCTGCCTTGAGACTGATTTATTCGAGCCGCATGAACTCGAATTTTGAGCCGCATGAACCTATATCAGTTCAGCCGCATGGACCGCTCTCTTCCAGCCGCATGAGATCCATCCTGGCCGCATGTGCCTTAGCCGTATGGCTCTTCTATAGCCCTGTATATTGATATTTTATTAGATATTTAACGTCCATTTTATATCCTTATGCCTTTTGTCCTGAACTTGAAAATTATGAATTCATTTGATATGTTTAGAAATGATACCTGAGCGTGACACGATAGTGACCCGTAGTGGTACACTCTTGACAAGTAACCTGACATGACCTGATAGTGGCCCGTCACGGCGCACTCCTGACCAGTAAACTGGATATGTTAACCTAACATGATTTTCTTGATAAGCTGTTGCGACGGCTACCTGACATGACATGACCTGTATAATTAATCCTGGACACCGTGGGCGATTGTGCTTGTACAAATAATCCAGTCCTATCTTGCATCATGTCTAGGACAGGGACTCCTGAGTACCACGGTCAGGAGTACCCACTAAAATGGACTAAGGCTAATAACTAGATTAATAGATTAGTCATGACGAGATTTCCCAGCTACATGCAATCCCGTTACCTGGGCACGCCTTGGGATCTGTAGCCTGCCGTCGAGTAAGGCACATTTCCAGCACACTGTCATGTGTTGCACCCTTCAATCTACCTAAGGGTACATTCGTTTCCTGGACGATGTACCCACCTGAATTCAACTCTAATCTTCTAACCCGGGTGACCTGGATAGTCTGTAGGGCTTGTGGCTGTGGAATAATCTCATTGCATCTTGTTAGTAATTAGGCTTGTGACAACCCTAGTTAGTTAAAGTATCAAGCCGTAATTCTTGCTTGGTCGTAAAATGATTGGATGGAGTCTAACCAGTTTAGTCTTGCCCTGATCCTGTTCCAGATTATTGAATGACCAGAATGCTTGTATTTATTTTACCGATAAATGGTGAGAATTCCAAGTTTTGTTCAGACGAAGGGTTACAACCCCGGTCCTTGTTTGGTTCACGGGTTGTAACCTGGTTATCTGAATAGCTCCATGGTTATCTCGTCGTATATCATCCTGATGTATTTTTTTTATCCAGTTCTTACTATATTTATATTCTTGTGCTGATTGCTTGTTTTAGTTCCTAAGTGAAGCTTCCTTTGTGACACTTGCTCTTTCTAGGGCCTGACCCAGCTGGTTTTGTGTGGCCAGATTTTGGAGCAGCTCCAGAGGATCTACCGACCTTCCAGCCAGATGGTGGCCACTAGACGGAACCCTGGCAACGAGTGGGTTTATTTTGATCTCCCACTTTATTGTAAAAATATTCTTTTGAGGCGTTTAGCCGACGAGCACCTGTTTAGCTCGATTGTACTTTACTTACTGTCTGCCTACGGGTTGTAACATGATTGACAGATCCTAGGGTTGATCATGTATGACTAAACTCTTGCTAGTCCTAACATTTTGTAACGACTAGCTTCATGATCAGCTGAATATGTAATGTTTGGGACGCCTTACTATTGTATATTTAATGATCATACTTCTTGTAACCTTTTACTTACTTGCTTGTGATTGAGACACTAGGCTTGTTCATGACCTTAAGAGACTGTGGGCTTGTAGATAAACCCTCATGTATCTAGACAGCCGTGACCGTACAGCGAGATGGATTCCATTTCAGATACGTAGCTGGCTATGTCTGCCCCCGCTCTCCAGTATTCTGGTTCTGGGGCGTGACACAGTGTTCGGCCATGCTCGGCTGCATAAGACTCATACGGTAGTCCCCCTTAGTCCGCATGTAGTTTGGGGACTTTTGAGCCGCATAGGTTCTGTATTCTAGGCCACATAAAGTTTATGCAGCTCAAATTACAGTTACCCTTGGCAGCATGAAGCACTCAGATTGAACCGCATGCGGCTCGGATTGCAGTCCTTTTGGCCGCATGGCCAAGTCTAGTCTAGTAGAGTGACATTTTGTCTGATCACGTCTTATCTTCTTTTTGTCAGAGCTGTCAGAGCTGTTAGTCTTGCCAATTTTGACAGAGTTTGTCAGCTTTACTAGAAGGGTTGATTAGCTTGGCCGTATAAGTAACTATTCTCTCTATGGCTCAAAAATCATTCTGGTGAAGATGGGCCGTAGGGGGCGTGCTGAGTCTGTCATGCGGCTCTTCTTTATGCGGGTCGATCGGTTCTAGGGTACTCATGCGGTCAGTTATGATTCGCATGAACCCCATATTTTCGATGCTTCTATACTTATCTGTCGTCCATGGGTGCTGCGATATCACCGAACAGAAACAGCTTTGGGATAATTTGAGCGACACTCATCACAACTACAACGACCTCCCTTGGCTTTTTGTGGGTGACTTCAACGCAGTCGTTAACAGGGAGGAAAAGCTGGGTGGGCGGCCTCCCCCCCTGCTAGCTATGCAGGACTTCAACAACTTCATTTTCAACTCCCACCTATCCCCCTTTCGTTCTCCAGCAGTATATTTACGTGGTGTAACATGCAGGAAGGAAATAGGAGACAATACTCTCGCCTCGATCCGCATCGCCATCGCCACCAGCCAGGCCACAACTTACGAGAAGATCTTGAAGGTCGCACAGACGGTAGAAACAGAATTGGAGCGTAAGCGAAAGAGAGACGGAGATGCACATGGAGGAAGCAGCAGCCAACCGAGAGCGGCAAAGCGATCAAATATTCCAAAGAAGACCGCAGCACAACAGTACCAGCAGCAGCCACAAGCAGCCCCATATCATGTCCAAGACGTTCCCATCTGCCAGTATTGCATGAAGAGGGGCCACATCTAAGAAGAGTGCCACAAACGGTTAGGGTTGTGTTGGACTTGTGGTTCCAACCAGTACATATCTCGATTTTGTCCAAAGAGAAACGCGACTGCCCCACCACTACCAGCCGCACAAGGAGGAGCTGACGGAACGTCATAGTAGATTACAGTAGCGATATTATTAGTAGGCTTATAGTGGATATTTGTTTGTGGGTTTTTGAATCGCAGTAGCGTGGACTATTCTTTCTAATAGGTCATAGCTCTATTGAATTTCGAGGACAAAATTAGTTTAAGGGGGATAGAGTTGTCAACCCCTTGACCAAAATTTTCAAAGTTATTAAATTGAAAACCAATTTTTCCTTTTGCCTTATATATTTTGGTCTTAAAAATATATATAATGCTAAGATTTATAGGTTTATTGAACTTAAAATATCATAGAAGGACCAAGGGTGTATTAAGGATTATAACAGGGACCATACTGCAAAAAGCCAATATTCAAATTCTTTCCCTGTCGAGAACTCAACCCTGAGTTCAAAATTTAGTTGGGGTTTAAGAATTTTCCTCTCCAAATCTTTAGATATAATTAAAACCAAATTCTCTCCTATCCCTCCAGGAGATCAACACAGGTATAAATACCTAGGGTTGTGGCCGACCCTTTCACTTGAAAACCCTAGAACCCTCTGCTCTCTGCCTGTCCTACAGCCAAGATTGATTCAGGGAACCTGCGAAAGGGGAGACGTCGAGTTCTCCAACAGGTAATTCCTTGCAATAGTATTAGTATTCCTTTTACTATTAAGTTAGCTTGAGCCTATATTAAATCCATTGATAAGGTGTTTGAAGAAATTCCTGAGTAGACATGCTTACTGCCACGAACCTTTCCTTGTACCCATTTAACATTAATATGTGTATCTTCCATTTTACACAGATGGGATGCTAACCTATGAATCCTTCTAGTATCTGAAGGACCAAGGTGGGGTACCTAGGCTTATATATAGATGCTACAACAATGTTATACACCACAATAGGGGCTGTGTTGACAGGTAGAAGATGTAGGAATTAGGGAAGAGGCTAGTTGGTGTCAGGTTGGCACTTGGAATGAAGGGGATTTGCATGTACCAGATTAAGTATTTCCAACCCATATACCAAATCCTTGGTAGGAATTCCCAATCCTGCTATTAGCAAACCCTATTGGTACTGGCAGGGTATTGCCTATGCACATGTCCCCTGTGTCCTTTAGGGGTAAGCCTGTGAGTTCCCTAGATATTAGACTTCCTAGCATCCATGATGTTGACAAGGAGATGACCTTGACAGCAGGTAAGCAACAGTATAGGAGTATCCTATAGAGGGTCTAAGTATCTATTAGCATTACTATGGGTACAGACACACCATTTTTTTTATAGAAGAATTTAGATTATCATGAACAAGTCAACCTGGGGAGGATAATTCAGTCCCGAGCCATCTATCATATTATCCTACATACATAGTACAATTCAGTATTTACATGGTACAGACCACTCTATATACTTGCCCTGCATCATCAAATTCTGAACTGCACTTTAGGTTCATGGCATTAACTGCATCTTGAGTCACTTCACACTATAAGTAGCTCCCTGTATCTCATTCCCTTCATTGCTTTACAGTTGCATCTATAAAACACATCCCCTGTATCCTTAAAATCTTCACTGTCTATATGGTCTTGCCATAGAACATCATCCTTTGCATGCCCTCATGTATATGAACATGCATTTACATTGCACCCTTGCGTTTGTATACACTGCCTACACTCCATGGTTAACCACAACACACAGGTCCTACTTCCCATTAACACTGTACCTATACTTCTGCATATACTTTCCCTGAATTTACTCCTTGAGTCGACTAGAGAACTTGACCTGAGACCAATACTATCCTTGATCAAGACCACCTAGCTATGTCCTGTCCCTCATTCCCTGCACAGTAGGACTTCAGAGTTGGTACTGCCCTATGGTGAATTGGACTATGATGCAAGTACATCCAGTCCTTACCCAGCTTACATATAGGTACTGGATGTGTGTGCAGCCTCTTTCTTAAACAGTCCAGATTGGAGCAACCGGGTGCAACGATAGGCAGGTTTTAGACAAGGCCTGCACAACCTGGGAGGGAACTTCTTGATTAGGCCATAACATCAGTGGCAAGGGGGAGGCAGAGCCTTACTATGGCTTTGTATTTCAAGCCACAACAGCAAACAGTGGCAGCACTGCTTTGCAAATGCATATGGTAGCAGCAAACAAGGCCATAGCAGCAGGGGAGTCTCGAACAAGTAGATACAAACTAGTTAGAAAAGCAGTATTTGGGATAAACTTGACTCATAATAGAAAACTTATTTAATCACAACAATTGCCAACATTCAGTTTCTATTGGGATTAGCCCTATTCGTAGTTGATCCTTCTTTATATGTGCTGTAGCCCTGATCACATAATAGGATATGCATCAACCAGGTGTAAAAGTTGTGTATCAGATAAGTGGTAGGTAATAAACAAGAGTTATGGGTTCAATGAGAGTCAATGCACCTAGCAAATAGAGTAAGTATTCCCTTACACCCAATAACCCGTATATATTGACACTACTTTCCTGTATGCTTCCTAGAAAGGCCAGATGTGTGATATTGCAAAGAAGTACTTAGTAAACCTAGAAACCTCATGACTTTAATAGGTAAGCTGGTTTGAACTCTTAAACATTGTGTATTGATTCCATGAAATTCATAAACAGGTTATTTGGATCTCCATACGGGTTGTAATCCGTGACAGCAGCTCAGGACCACAGGCAAGTATACCTTGCCTTTTATTACAGTTTTATTTACATGCAAATTTGCGTTCATTATTCAGTTGACCGTTGACATGTGCTTTACCATTGCTCACAGTTAGCCTTGTAGCTTTATTTGACCTGCCTTTCACTTCTACTGGTTGAGTTGTATCTTAGGACGATCACGTTATAGATTGAACTTCTATTTTTCTTATTTTGTTTGTTTCCAACCTGCGAGTCCACACACGGGGCGAGGGTTGTCCATTTCACCTGCGAGTCCACAATCGGAACGAGGGTGACTTGTCTCGAAACTGACCTGCGAGTCCACAATCGGGGTGAGGGTTGGTATTACCTTGATTTTCTTGTTTTACTTGTTTCCAGCAGTTCATTTATACGTAGCTGTTCCTACATTCATGTCCCGCGCTTGTTTAGTTTTTCCTGCATATATTTTGGATTTCTTTCATGCATGTTAAACTGTTTGAAGGGGTTGTATATTATATATCTTGGTAGTCCTCTGCGGACCTGATGATCTCTTCAGGTTTAGCCGAGTATTGAGCCAGGTGCATGCGAGCAAGTTTGAGCCAGCATTGGATCACGGTACCACTGCAGACGAGGGTACTTTGATGATATGCAGTTTTGACTCGATTATTTCTATTTTCTGTATTATTTTATTCCGTCTACTAGTAGTGGATTTGTGTCCACCGGACGTGACCTGGATTCATGATGAGCTGGATACTTCATTTTATATATTATCATTCTTTATTCAGTTGATTGTGTCATATTTTGTGGATGAGATCTAGACTGCCTTGTTCGATTATGTGACTTGTTTATGTACTAGACAGCGTTCTACCACCGATACTGTGGCGTAGGCTGGAGTTGGAAATATCTCGTATCCGAAATACGGTTGCGGGTCGTGACAAATTTTTTTGGTGGCCCATACAGGTCTACGTTAATCACTGCAGTTACATCACTATACCGTCGTGAGCCTGCACATAGGATTAGAAACTTAGGATCTCATCCACGTGTCTTGAAAACAGTATTGATCTCTGTCCTTGATTTCTATTTGAATCTTTGACTTGCATCCTGCTTGAAATCTTCGTGCCATCTAATGTTTCCTTTTATTGCAATAAATGGATTCTCAAGACAGGGACAACGCTTTCCTAAACACCCCACCAGCTACAGGAGGATTCTTCTCGTATATGACTCCACCGACGCAGGGAGGCCAGCTTACTCATCAGGGCGACCCGGCTCAAACGCAATACTCAAGATTCCGCAGAGACGACTTTCCTCCACCAGCACCCTTCCATCAGCCTGCACCCTTCCAGCCAGCATGTGTTCCACATCCAGCACCTATCATGTACCCTGCACCAGCAACGTATCCAGCACCTACCATGTACCCTGCACCAGCAACGTATCCAGCGCCTGCCATGAACCCAGCACATGTTCTGCCTCCACCACCTCCGCTGGACAACATTGCTCTCCTCGAAATCTTCCAGCAGCTCATGACTTCTCAGACGCGACATGCTGACGTCTTCCGCGATACTTTGAGAGAGGCTATCCAGACTAGAGACGCTCCACGACCGCGCCCTGGAACTTCCAAGAATTTTACGGACCTTAGGCCCAGAGAATTCAGAGGAACAGAAGGGATTCTTTACGCGGATGAGTGGTTAGAGAATGTAGACCGCAACCTTCGGAGGGCTCGAATTCCTGAAGACCTGAAGGTCGAGAGTGCCAGCATGTAGCTTTACGACATCACCCATACATGGTATAAAGACGAGCCCCGGTTCACCGTGCTAAACGTGACTTGGGAGGAGTTCAAGGAGCTGTTCAAGACGAAGTTCTATCCTGAAGCAGCCCGCGAAGAGTTGGAGAACGAGTTCGAGGGCCTGGAACAGGACAACCTCTCCGTCGACGAATACACCGCAGAGTTCTCCCGCCTCAGCCGCTTTGCAGACGCTTTGTCCCCTGCAGCCAAAGCCAAGAAGTTCGGGAAAGGACTTTCATAGGAAATCCGCATCGCCATCGCCACCAGCCAGGCCACAACTTACGAGAAGATCTTGAAGGTCGCACATGCGGTAGAAACAGAATTGAAGCGTAAGCGAAAGAGAGACGGAGATGCACATGGAGGAAGCAGCAGCCAACCGAGAGCGGCAAAGCGATCCAACATTCCAGAGAAGACCGCAGCACAACAGTACCAGCAGCAGCCACAAGCAGCCCCATATCAAGTCCAAGACGTTCCCATCTGCCAGTATTGCATGAAGAGGGGCCACATCCAAGAAGAGTGCCGCAAACGTTTAGGGTTGTGTTGGACTTGTGGTTCCAACCAGCACATATTTCGATTTTGTCCAAAGAGAAACGCGACTGCCCCACCACTACCAGCCGCACAAGGAGGAGCTGACGGAACGTCATAGTAGATTACAGTAGCGATATTATTAGTCGGCTTATAGTGGATATTTGTTTGTGGGTTTTTGAATCGCAGTAGCGTAGACTATTCTTTCTAATAGGTCATAGCTCTATTGAATTTCGAGGATGAAATTAGTTTAAGGGGGTAGAGTTGTCAACCCCTTGACCAAAATTTTCAAAGTTATTAAATTGAAAACCAATTTTTTCTTTTGCCTTATATAGTTTGGTCTTAAAAATATATATAATGCTAAGATTTATAGGTTTATTGCACTTAAAATATCATAGAAGGACCAAGGGTGTATTAAGGATTATAACAGGGACCATACTGCAAACAGCCAATATTCAAATTCTCTCCCTGTCGAGAACTCAACCCCGAGTTCAAAATTCAATTGGGGCTTAAGAATTTTCCTCTCCAAATCTTTAGATATAATTAAAACCAAATTCTCTCCTATCCCTCCAGAAGATCAACACAGGTATAAATACCTAGGGTTGTGGCCGACCCTTTCACCTGGAAACCCTAGAACCCTATGCTCTCTGCCTGTCCTACAGCCAAGATTGATTCAGGGAACCTGCGAAAGGGGAGACGTCGAGTTCTCCAACAGGTAATTCCTTGCAATAGTATTAGTATTCCTTTTACTATTAAGTTAGCTTGAGCCTATATTAAATCCATTGATAAGGTGTAGGAATTAGGGAAGAGGCTAGTTGGTGTCAGGTTGGCACTTGGAATGAAGGGGATTTGCATGTACCAGATTAAGTATTTCCAACCCATATACCAAATCCTTGGTAGGAATTCCCAATCCTGCTATTAGCAAACCCTATTGGTACTGGCAGGGTATTGCCTATGCACATGTCCCCTGTGTCCTTTATGGGTAAGCCTGTGAGTTACCTAGATATTAGACTTCCTTGCATCCATGATGTTGACAAGGAGATGACCTTGACAGCAGGTAAGCAACAATATAGAAGTATCCTATAGAGGGTCTAAGTATCTATTAGCATTACTATAGGTACAGACACACCATTTTCTTTACAGAAGAATTGAGATTATCATGAACAAGTCAACCTGGGGAGGGTTATTCAGTCCCGAGCCATCTATCATATTATCCTGCATACATAGTACAATTCAGTATTTACATGGTGCAGACCACTCTATATACTTGTCCTGCATCATCAAATTCTGAACTGCACTTTAGGTTCATGGCATTACCTGCATCTTGAGTCGCTTCACACTACAAGTAGCTCCCTGTATCTCATTCCCTTCATTGCTTTACAGTTGCATCTATAAAGCACATCCCCTATATCCTTAAAATCTTCCCTGTCTATATGGTCTTGCCACAGAACATCATGCTTTGCATGCCCTCATGTATTTGAACATGCATTTACATTGCACCCTTGCGTTTGCATACACTACCTACACTCCATGGTTAACCACAACACACAGTTCCTACTTCCCATTAACACTGTACTTATACTTCTGCATATACTTTCCCTGAATTTACTCCTTGAGTCGACTGGAGAACTTGACCTGAGACCAATACTACCCTTGATCAAGACCACCTAGCTATGTCCTGTCCCTCATTCCCTCCACAGCAGGCCTTAAGAGTTGGTACTGCCCTATGGTGAATTGGACTATGATGCAAGTACAACCAGTCCTTACCCAGCTTACATATAGGTACTGGATGTGTGTGCAGCCTCTTTCTTAAACAGTCCAGATTGGAGCAACCTGGTGCAACCATAGGCAGGTTTTAGACAAGGCCTACACAACCTGGGAGGGAACTTCTTGATTAGGCCATAACATCAGTGGCAAGGGGGAGGCAGAGCCTTACTATGGCTTTGTATTGCAAGCCACAACAGCAAACAGTGGCAGCACTGCTTTGCAAATGCATATGGTAGCAGCAAGCAAGGCCACAGCAGCAGGGGAGTCTCGAACAAGTAAATACAAACCAGTTAGAAAAGCAGTATTTGGGAAAAACTTGACTCATAGTAGGAAACTTATTTAATCACAACAATTGCCAACATTCAGTTTCTATTGGGATTCACTACAAGAAATAGGGCCTATAATAGCAATTTTTTTATAGTGTTCAAGTGTCTCCGATATAGAATGTTATCAACAATAGCGTTCTTTCTGCAGTGCTATAAAAATATCTATCTATAGCGTTTCTTGAATGCTATAGAATCTATAACATTTTTACATTATATGTTTGTATAAAAATGGACTTCCGTCAAAGGCTCAGCCGATCATTTTTTCATTTCCCTCTCGATTTTTCAGTAGCCATCAAAAACTCCCTCCTAAAAATTTCTATTTCCAATTGCAAGCCCTGAGATCTCCCCCTCCCCTCTCTCTCCTCCTCTCCTTTGCCTCATGCGCTTTCTCTTCCCCTCTCCCCTCGGATCTATTTCTACCACTGTCTGATTGCAAAACCCTAACCTATTTTTTTTGACTTCCAACAATGGAAGAAGTACGGGAGATGGAGCGGGCGAAGGACACAAATGAGATAAAGATGGCGTCGAGTGCCTCCACCACTTCCTCAAGTCCTCCACTAGGAACCTCGGCTCCTCTGAAGGTCGTATACAAGTTGGCGTCGAGCGGGAGAAGGACACAAAGGAGATGAAGATGGCGTCAGACGGTCTCCTTTAGGAGTGGAACCAGCGCCTAGCCGCCATCGGTCATATACAAGTTTCTAAAAAAGGTAGTATACAAGTTGAAGTATTTTTTATGAATGTTACTGATTTTTTTCCTCTAATGTATTAGCGTATCCAATCCCTCCTCCAACTCCAGACCTCCGCAGACCAACTATTCGACCAAATTCTCCAAAGAGTCAGTAAAAATAACTCATTCTCCTTAATATTTGTCAGTTATATCGTTTGGTAGCTCATTGAATAATAGATAATATTTTTGTAAATGGATTAGAAACATGGAAATAGTTATTTGTATGATGATATTTGTAAATAAGCTATGTGATTTGGTGAAGTAGTTACCTATAGGTATTAGGTCATGTCTCATTTGTGTAAGGAGACTAAATACTGTGTCCAGGATTATAGTTGGGCATTTTTTTGCATGATATGTCCTATTCCAGATTGTCTTAGCACCCTGCTGAAGCTGTTTTGTACCCAACACATGTTAAACAAGGGTACTGGACTTGTGCATAAGTATTTGAGCTTCCATGTATATTCATAATTTAGTACATTTAAAGCATGATTTTATCACCTCATCTTTTATTTGATTTGATATATGGAATTTATTATGGCCAATGGGACAAGAGGAGATAAGTGCAAGTAGAACTTCTTATTCGAATAAAACTGAGGCTGTAAATGTTAATTATTTGGAGAAATTGAAATGCTATGTATGTTCTCAAATAGAGTACGACATTTTTCTTTTTTGTTTGTTGAACGAATTGACATGTTGGAAAATTGAATTGTGGGCTAAATCGTCCCACGTAGGACAAATAAATTTTTTGTATGTTTATCTTTAGTATTATTTTTACTCCTTGCTGAAATTTCTAATTGTCTGTTCAAATTAGTGAGTTGTTTCGCAGGATATTCCTTTTATATATTGATGGCAATGGACTAAATTAGGTATGTCAATATGTAATTTGTCCTTGCAATTATAAATAATTAAGTAGTTTGCTTGCAATTTAGCTGTATCCTTGCAATTTCATGAGTGTGTTAATATATACTATCATGTCCCTTATCTTTGTGACGAGTTATTGTCGAAGAGAAACCCGACAATTACTTGGAAGGGTTTATTATCGAAGAGAAATCTGACAATTACTTGGAAGGACTGCTCTGGGTGGTCTTGTCGGGTTCACTCTTAGTGGGTCTCTTTCTCACTACTACTATTTCTGCGAGGTGATTGCTTTTTGAAACACTTTACAATCATGTAGCTATTGTGACATTGCAATTTCTTTTTGTTGTATGGGAGGCTGAAATAGTAGTACGTTGACTTTGCAGGCTCTATTCCCTTTCCAGGACTGGTGGGTGGTTCATGCTAAAGTGTTATTCAACCAAAACTTTGTGAGCATTTTGGTGTTAATGACTTTGATATTTGCTTGACAATATCAATACATCATTATATTTTCACTTATCAACTGTTAACCCTATTCAGCTATGTGAGCATTTTGGTGTTAATGACTTTGATATTTGTTTGACAGGCCGGGTGGAAACTGTGGCCTTTTGTACATCATATTACTTATGGGGTAGTACCTCATGGCTAACAGAGCCTTGTGACATGTTTTGGTATCAAAACTTTGGCAGTTCTATCCTAAAGGAGCCATTTGCATCATTCAAGTAGGATTCCACTTTCATAAGATATCTGCTTATATTTGCTCAAATCTTTCCTAATTTAGGCTTGTGCTTAGGAGACTATATTGATGTTACAGCGATAGCAATTGTATAAACAAAGCATTTGACTTTCATGGGGTCTTACTCCTGCAAACTAACAGGTCAATTTCTAGTTAATTTTATACACATATATAATTTTTGAACTCATCTCCTCTTCAAATTTATAAATTAAATTGATTTCACTTTTAGCAGCAACATCAATCAGTTAGTCTAATAATCTGAATCCCTTCCTGCGCAATCAGTTCGTCTCGCTCAGGTGGGATAATGAACCAATCCTATCTTTAGATCTTCATGATGTTGAACCTACCCATTCATGCATATTAAAGAAAAATATATTGCATCATCTTCTAATTGAGGGTTTGAGGAGGGTTAAGATGTGCATAGTCTTACCCTATTTTGCTGGGGAGGCTGCTTCTAATACAAAAGTCTTCATGCTCCATGATGCAATATTTTAACTCTTATTGTTGAACCAAGTGATGCCCTCTTGTAAGCTAATTTTGTGTTTACTTTAAAGGTAATTTGTAGTTTGTTGGACTTTTTTAAGATTGGTTTCTATAGAACATTCCTGTGGAAGGTTTAGCTTAACTTTCAATTTCTTTAGACAGTCTTCAACCATGAGTTTTGAGTTAGCATTAGTATTGCGTGATATCTGCAGGATACATGATCTTGTGTGAAGTTATTTTTTATATAATAATGCATTTTCTTCTCAATTTTGTGTAGGTTGGCGTGTGAATTTTTTATGGTTGTGGATAGCTAGAAGGAAAGAGGCGATCGAGACATTTTATATGGAAATTGAATAGTTTATTTTGGCCTACTAGGCGTACAACTATTTTTTGTACATCTTGAATGCTTTAATGACAACTACATTTTGTACAACTTGAATGTTCTAATGACAACTACTTTTTGTACATCTTGATTAATGAAAAATATTCATGTTTTGGCAAACTTTTTCTGTATCTTGATTGATCGAAATGGAAGTTGGCGATTCAGCATGAATTTCTATGGTTAATTGTATGTGTTATCTGCAGAAATTGTGTAATGGCACTCAAAACGTCTAAATGTAATAGCGTTTCCAAAATTGTTGGCATTCATGAACACTATAATCCATCTACAGCATTCACGAATGCTATAAACAATCTACGGCATTCATGAACGCTATAATCCATCTACAGCATTCACGAACGTTATAAACAATCCATAGCATTCAAGAACGCTATAAACTTTTTACAGCATTCACGAACGCTATAATCCATCCACAGAATTCAAGAACGTTATAATGTTATAGCGTTCACATGCGTTCACATACTATAGCGGGGGCAATTATAGCAGACAGAATACACTATAGAAGGCTTTCTATAGCGTTCTGCACATGCTATTATATGCTATTTTTGTTGTAGTGATTAGCCCTATTCTTAGTTGATCCTTCTTTATATGTGCTGTAGCCCTGATCACATAATAGGATATGCATCAACCAGGTGTAAAAGTTGTGTATCAGATAAGTGGTAGGTAATAAACAAGAGTTATGGGTTCAATGAGAGTCAATGCACCTAGCCCAAATAGAGTAAGTATTCCCTTACACCCTATAACCCGTATACATTGACACTACTTTCCTGTATGCTTCCTAGAAAGGCCAGATGTGTGGTATTGCAAAGAAGTACTTAGTAAACCTAGAAACCTCATGACTTTAATAGGTAAGCTGGTTTGAACTCTTAAATATTGTGTATTGATTCCATAAAATTTATAAACAGGTTATTTGGATCTCCATACGGGTTGTAATCCGTGACTGCAGCTCGGGACCCCAGGCAAGTATACCTTCCCTTTCATTACAGTTTTATTTACTTGCTTCTTTGCGTTCATTATTCAGTTGACCGTTGACATGTGCTTTACCATTGCTCACAGTTAGCCTTGTAGCTTTATTTGACCTGCCTTTCACTTCTACTGGTTGAGTTGTATCGTAGGACGATCACGTTATAGATTGAACTGCTATTTTTTTTATTTTGTTTGTTTGCAACCTGCGAGTCCACACACGGGACGAGGGTTGTCCATTGCACCTACGAGTCCACAATCGGGGCGAGGGTAACTTGTCTCAAAACTGACCTGCGAGTCCACAATCGGGGCGAGGGTTGGTATTACCTTGATTTTCTTATTTTACTTGTTTCCAGCAGTTCATTTATACGTAGCTGTTCCTACATTCATGTCTCGCGCTTGTTTAGTTTTTTTTACTTATATTTTGGATTTCTTTCATGCATGTTAAACTGTTAGAAGGGCTTGTATATTATGTATCTTGCTAGTCCTCTGAGGACCTGATGATCTCTTCAGGTTTAGCCGAGTATTGTGCCAGGTGCATACGAGCAGGTTTGAGCCAGCATTGGATCACGGTACCACTGCAGACGACGGTACTTTGATGATTAGCAATTTTGATTCGATTATTTCCATTTTCTGTATTATTTTATTCCGTCTACTGGTAGTGGATTTGTGTCCACCGGACGTGACCTGGATTCATGATGAGCTGGATACTTCATTTTATATATTATTATTCTTTATTCAGTTGATTGTGTCATATTCTGTGGATGAGATCTAGACTGCCTTGTTCGATTCTGTAACTTGTTTATGTACTAGACATCGTTCTACCGCCAATACTGCAGCGTAGGCTGGATTTGGACACATCTCGTATACGAAATACGGGTGCAGGTCGTGACAAGATAACATTGTCAAGGACATAGAATTTCTCGCGGTGATCCCAAATCTTATCGAGGAGAGAGACAACATCCAGCTAACTCTCCAGCCTGCGAAAATAGAAGTCAAAGAAGCAGTATGGGCATTGAAGGAACATAGTTCTCCCGGACCCGATGGTTTCGCTGGCCTTTTCTTCAGATCATGCTGGGACATCATCAAGTCTGACATCCACGAGGTAGTTAAAGCTTTCTTTCAAGGAGCCAGGTACCCCAAATTGATTTCCAGCACCAACCTCACCCTCATCCCCAAGAAAGACAATCCGAAGTCCTTCAAAGATTTTCGTCCCATAAGCCTGTTCACCTTCACCGACAAAAACAACCCCAAAATTATTTCCAACCGCACGACCGAAATCCTTCCCAAGATTATCTCGAAGGAGCAAAGCTGCTTTGTCCGAGGCCGTAATATTTTAGACAACATTCGGCTTGCTCAAAAAATAAACACCTACATAAAATTCCCGGCCACGGGAGGGAACATTGCCATCAAGTTGGACATGAAAAAGGCTTACGACAGGCTTGACTGGCAATTCATGATATGAGTGTTCAGGGCCTTCAGTTTTTTGGAGATTTGGATTAACATAGTGTGGAGATCGATCAACGATTCCTGGTTCTCTACCATAATCAATGGCCAGGCTGATGGCTTCTTCAAATCCAGTAGGGGAGTCAAGCAAGGCGATCCTCTATCCTCTGCCGTCTTTATCATCGTTACTGAAGCTCTTAGCCGAAATCTGAACAACATGGTTGGCTCACACAGATTTTTGCATTATCACACCTCAAGCGGTTGCCCGATCATCACTCATCTTGCCTACGCCGACGACATCCTTATCTTCTCCTCCGACGATACTGGTAGTGTCGAGGTGGTTAACTCCATGCTGCAGACATACACCAGATGCTCTAGGCAGCGTATCAACCCTAACAAGAGTGTCATCTACATCCATCACTCGACGAGTAGAGAGCACTCCCTTACCCGCAGCAATATTACATCCTTCTCTGTCGCATACCCCCTTTTAATGATTTAAGTTGCCCCCTGGTGTACGACAGATCTAATACGGGCAATTTTGTAGGGATCGTAGGCAAAATCAAGAAAAAAAGATTGAAGAATGGCATAACGCGATTCTATCTCCTGGCAGAAAGATGATTCTGATTTAGCCTGTGCGCTCTTCCATCCCTATATATACACTAGCGGCTGCTCTCCTCCGAAGAAGGCCCTTACTTACATTGAAAAACTGTTTGTCGACTTCATTTGGGGGCACAACGATGGCAAAGATAAACATCACTGGGACAGTTGGGACACAATGGCCAAGCCCACGGCCGAGGGAGGACTCGGTTTCTACAGGTTGGCTCAGGTAGTGGCCACTTGCTCGATGAAGTTGTGCAGGAAGCCCCGAGAGAACCGATCACTATGGTCTCGGTTCATGAAGGCCAGATACTTCAAGTACACACACCCGGCGGTCGCCATCACAAATAGTAAATCCTTCGTCGCGTGGCGACGCATGCTGAATGGTCATCGTCTCGTCGAGCCTTTCAATCATCTTCGGCTTGGCGTAGGAGAGTCGTCCCTATTTCACGAGAATTGGCTCGGAGATCGCCTTCTTCATAGACATCCGGAAGCACCCCCCAACAGCGGTATCAGAGATCTATTCACCAGTGTGGGCGGGTGGGACTATAAGAGGGTTCGTGATTGGATTGGAAAAGAGGATACGGCTGGTGTCGCTGCTTCGGGCTTGGAAGTTGGCACAGTTCCTGACTCTTTGAGGTGATCCCTTTCGGCCCACGGCTCTTTCTCTTTAGCTTCTGCGAGAAACGTGGTTCAGGACAATGGAGGTCTGTCCCACGTTACCAAACCCTTCTGGTAGAGCTATATTCCCAAAAAATGGTAATTTCTGATCTAGAGAGCGCAGCGCAAGAAGCTCCCCACGGATGACGCTCTCACCACCATTGGCTTCATCCTAGCATCAGCATGTCGCTATTGCTCAGAGCGTAGTTCTAAAAATACGGATCACATCCTTAGATCTGGTGACCTAGTTACGTTCGTTTGGAACGCCTTCTCCTACAAGTGCAGCTATAGTTTGGCGGGTGGAGGCTTCAACGATCTCCTGACGTCCTGGGGCATGGCCTCTCATGGATACCAAATCGTTACAGCCGCCATCATGCGGGTGATTTGGAAGAACTGCAATAAATTCAGATATGGTGACCACCAATACCGTTCAAATCAAATGATCAGAGAGGCGCACAGACAAATAAGCAAAATTAGCAGATAATACAAACACACTCGGCCAGATTTCTGGCACTCCTTGCAGATTTAGACCCCCGGCGATGATTTTGGCTGGGAGAGCGGCGGCTGGTCCTTCCTTCCTGCTCCTTTACTTTTCCCTTTTTGGCCATTTTTTGGCTCTCTTCTTTGTAAAGGTTATGACATTTTGCGCTTTTATATGAATATATTCTCAGGTTGTGGTTATATATATATATATATATATATATATATATATATATATATATAATGTGAACTGCTCAACATTATTCATCTCCAAGGCGCAAAATGCCGAAGCCTTTACAAGTGTGGTTAGAGCAGCTAAAAACAGAAAAGAAAGGAGCGTGGGAAGGCCATACGCTCAACGAAAACCTGAGAGGGGAGTCACTATCTGATGGCCCGGAAGTGCCAGAAACCCTCCTGGACGTGCTTGCAAAGTCTGATAACCTTGTTGATCTGTCTGTCAATCTCACGGATGAGTTGATTAGCATTATATTGGTGACCTTCGTATCTGAATTTATTACGATTCTTCCAGATGACCCATATGATGGCGGCTACGACGTTCTGGTGGACATGAGAGGCTCCCCCATGTGGAGAGAAGATCGTTGAAGCCCCTGTTTATCTGGACCTGACGGTATCTGTTTGAAAAGGCATCCATACTCGCATGGCCAAGTCTCCAGATGAAAGAATGTGGTCAGTTGTTTCAACCTAGCACTCGGAGCAGTAGTGACACACAGAGGCTAAGCTGGAGCCTATGGTGGTGAGGGTATCGTCGGTAGGGAGCTTCTTGCGAAATGCTCTCCACATCAGGAATGACCATTTCTTCGGGATGCACTGCTTCCAGAAAGGCCCTATTAAGGGGAAGGTTGACCAACACCGCAAATCGCGTGTCTGGCGGATGCTAGTAAGAAATTGCTCTAATTGTCAGAGACCACTTCAGAAGGTCAGGATCAAGTCTAATCTTCAATCCTAACGCAGCGAAAGCGGCAACGCCATCCTCACCGATCCACGCCTTGGCCTTTTCTAAATTCCACTCCCCAGCATTGTCCCTCATAATATTAATGGCATTGTTTAGTAGGGCTTCAGCAGTAGGGATAAGGAGGAAATCTCTGACCCATCTTTCGTGGAATAATAACGAAGAATTTGCAGTTGAAGGATGAGACAGTCGGATGGGTATGCTTGAAATATCTACCTTTCATGAAATAGGCCCAGAGAGATCTGCCTTCACGAAGCTTCCACCAGGGCTTCATCGAGCAAGCGTCTACGACGTGGGATAACCAACTGAATCCGAGACCACCTTCGTACGTGGGTCTGGCCATAGTATCCCAGCTGGCCCAATAATGTTTGTCTAATCCGTCATTGTACCCCCAGTAGAAGTTAGCGAAGAGATGCTTTATGGAGGTGAGGATCTTCTGAGGAGGAGAGCAAGCTGCCGGAGTATAAATCTCGATAGAGGAGAGAAAGTGCTGGATCAGAATCATCTTCCCTCTCGGCGAAAGAATCGCGTTGTGCCAACCCTCTATCTTGTTTCTAATTTTGCCTTTTAGGCCATCGAAGATGCCTGTGTTGGATCTCCCATACACCAAAGGGCATCCTAAGTACGAGAAGGGGGGGTAAACGACCGAGAAGGAAGTGATGTTGATGAGAGTGGTAGAGTGGGCTCTCTCCGTCGAATGATGTCCATAAATAACACTCTTGTTGGGGTTAACTTACTGACCAGAGCATCTAGAGTATCTCTTCAGCGTATTATTGACCACCTCAATGGACCCGGTGTCGCCAAAAGAGAATATAAGGACGTCATCTATATAGGCCAGGTGGGTGATAATTGGACAACCGCTAGATGTGTGAAAGTGCTGAAATCGAGGGGTGCCGACCATTTCGTTTAGATTTTTGCTCAGCGCTTTAGCTGCTATTATGAAGATGGTAGATGATAGAGGGTCACCTTGCCTTACGCATCGAGTAGAATGGAAAAATCCTGTGGTTTGACCATTCACGACAGTAGAGAACCACAAATTACTGATGGATCTCCAACCTATGTCAATACAAGTCTCCGAAAACCCGAAGGCCCTGAAAACCTAAATCATGATTTGCCAATCCAACCTATCATATGCCTTTTCCATATCCAACTTGATAGCAATATTTCCCCTTCTGGCCGGGAATTTCATGCATGTAATCATCTCTTAGGCTAAAAGGATATAATCTAAAATGTTGCGGCCTCTAATGAAACCACTTTGCTCAACAGATATAATCTTCGGGAGTAGCTCCGTCATGTGGTTGGCAATTATCTTTGAGATGATTTTGTTCGTAAAATTACACAAGATCAGGGGACAAAAATCTCTGAAGGTTCCTGGGTTGTTAATCTTAGGAATGAGGATCCGGTTGGCGCTAGATATCGCCTTGGGGTACCTGGCTCCTTGGAAGAAGGCTGTCACCGCTTCGAGCATGTCCGCTTTTATGACGTCCCAGCAGGATCTAAAGAATACACCGGACAATCCATTCGGGCCAGGGGCACTGTGCTCTTTCAATGCCCAGACCGCTTCCTTTACTTCCAGCTCGGTGGACAAGAGCTTCAGCATATTGTTGTCTCTCTCGTCTATCACACGAGGGATCATGTTGAGAAATTTGACATCCTTGGTGATGTCCTCTTTGGAGAATAGGTGGGTGTAGAAGGATGCCGCTTCGGTCTGGATATCCCTAATATCTTTTAGGACTTGACCGCTGTCAGCTGTGATCTGGTAGATGTTGAGTTGTTGTCTACGACCCTTGACACAAGAGTGGAAGTAGCTGGTGTTCTTGTCTTCTTCGATATCCCACGTCAGCCTGGCTTTCTGTTTCCAGAATTCTGTCTCGACCTTTAGTCGAACCTTCAACAGCGCTCTGGTTAGGTTAAGGTCTAGCCGCCGGAGTTTTGTCACGGGCGAACTGGATCTCGGCGCGAGTGACGTCGTCCTCAGTGGTGTGAACATCTTGGAAAATATCTCTAAACGCCTCCTTACTCCATAGAGTAAGGGCTTTTCTGGTAGCTTTTAGTTTAGCGGCCACACGGACAAGGGGGTCATCAGCTGTAGGGCCACTCCAGGCAGCAGCAACAGTGTCCTTGACCTGAGGGTGATGACACCAGAGATCTAAGAAATGGAAAGATTTCTTGATCTGATTCGAGTTTCTTCTGACTTCTATGAGGAGAGGGAAGTGGTCTATTTCGATCGAGTTGAGGTGCGATAGGTTAGAGGTGGTATCCATGTCAGACCAGTGGGAGTTGATAAGAGCACAATCAAGGCAAGAATATTGCCTCCGGGAACCTTTTTGCATGTTGCACCAAGTGAAGGCGCTGACCTGAGAACTGAAGAGGGGACAGGTGGGCGTTGAAGATGAAGTTGGCAAAGTCGTGCATGGCCGACAGGGGGAGGGCACCCTCCAAAATTTTTCTCCATGTTGGTGATAGCATTGAAGTCTCTAATGCAAAGCCAAGAAAGGTTAGAGTGGTTGTGATCGATGTCGACCAGAAAGTCCCACAGCAGTTTACGCTCAGGGATGTTGCAGCTGCTGTAAACGGCAGTCATAATAGACCTAGAGTGGAGAATGGGGTGTTCAACCCAGCATGTAAGCGCCTGCCTCGAGTCAAGGATGATGCTGAACCGAACTTCGGCCGCGAAGAGGATCCAGATGTCGGGACAACCGACAATGGCATAGGGGAATCCGAGCTCCAGCTGGATGGACTTGAGTTTCTTAGGTGAATTTTGGGTTCAATAATCACCATGATATCTAATCTGTGTGTTTTCTTAAGACTTTTTAATCATCTCAAGGTGGGAGTGTTTGCGAGTCCCCTAACATTCTGGGATAGTATGTTAAACATTAAGGTGTTGTTGGCGGGGGGAGGGGTTGAGTTTCGCTGTTGATCGGGTGATCATGGGTGGGACCTCTTTAGTACTTCTTTTGTTTGTTTTTTCTGAAGGTAGGGGTGGCCTTCCCAAACGTTCGTGTGTCGGGTACCTTGCAATGTTCGTTTGGCTCTTTTGTCGGGTATAAGTAAACATCTCTATCTATCTCTGCTAGCACGCCAAAAAAGTTATTCAGACTAGCGAAGCCTGCTGTGTTAGCCTGTCTGAGCCTGGCCACCGGTTCGTGGCCCAAGATGGCCATAATGTCCTCTTGGTAGGCAGCCGCTAAGTATTGGTAAGGGTTAGGGTCAGCAGCATTAGTTTCTGATTCTGCGTAATCTCGAGCTGTATCGGTGACAGGCGACTCCTGATGATCCGCTTCACCTTCTAACATTTCCTTAGGGCTTTTCATGTCTGGTTGGTGCTTAGAGGGTGAGGTGTTGGGCTCGGCGATGGGGGCCTCCGACCCAGAGGTCTCAGCATCAGTATCTTCCTCTGTGGTGTCCTCTGATAAGTTTGTCTCTTGGAAGTCGCCTGATTGATTCGGTATCAAGTTGTCAAATTTGTTGCTGAAGTTGATTCCCGAGGTGGTGGTGAGGGGGATGATCCTGTCCTCGGAAGGGTTCTTGCCAGTTTTTCTGACACTGGTAACGAAACAGATGTGAGAGTTGGGTAGAGGTAGAAGAGGAGACTTGCAGTTGTGTCTTTTCGTGGGTGGGCGCCTTTTGAATGGCTTTTTTCTTTATTTCAGTGTGGGCTTTGAAACAAAGCTCTATGGAGTGGTCTCTCATTTGGCAATGTTTGCAGTAGATGATGTTATTGTCGTACAGGATTTGCTGTGTATGGGTCTTGCTGCCAAGTACGATCTAGATAGACTTGGGTATGTCCGTCGACAGGTCCAGTTCCATACAAATCTTGGCATAGTTGGCTTTGGTGAGGTTACGGGTTTTTTCGGCCATTGCGACAAATGTCCCGAAAGAGTTAGCTATCCTCTTCATAGCCGCTAGAAGAAAGCAGATCAGAGGTGGATTGGGGAGAGTAACCCAAACTGCGACAATCGCTGAGTCTTCATTAGGGTTAAAATCAGGAGACCATTTAACAATCTTCATGTAGTGGGAGTCTATCTTGCCGGAGCCTCTGGTCCAAACATTCATGTGATCGCTTTCCGACAATAGATGCAGAAGGATGTGTTTGGGGTCCATGGAGGCGACCCTATATATATATGTGTGTGTGTGTGTGTGTGTGTATTATATATATATATATATATTTTTTTTTTTGTATTATATATATATTATATATATATATATATATATATATATATATATATATATAAATATAATATATTTTTGTTTTATATAATATATATGTGTGTATGTGTGTGTGTGTTTGTGTGTGTGTGTGTGTGTGTGTGTGTGTGCGCGCGTGCGCGTGCACATGGTCTTCTACAATACAAAATGTCATTTTATTGTATCGATACATGACAAATATGGACCATTCATTTTTGATCCAATGGTTCTTATTAAAAGGGCTTTCTTGTAATAAGATTAGAGTAGGAAACATCATTTAATGCAATGTTTCCTATTTGACCGATTGGTAAATTTGCTATTCTAGGTCGTTGTGTACTTTAATTTTTTCAATGAAGTCCGTCTATTAAGTCATATTTAGTTTACGGCCGATTGGTAAAAAAATTACTTAACACCCTTCATAAACCTGTTATTCGTTAAGTACTGAAATTAGTTTTGTAATGTTTCTCGGATTCTCGTAGGAAAGGACCGATCCGAATCTGGATCGATGAGCCAGGATGGTTCATATCAAGCTGAAGAAAACCTCTTATTCGTTAGGTAGGATATTAGTTAATTAGGATATTCGTTTATTAGGATGTTCGTTAGTTAAGATATTCGTTAATTTAGGGTTAATGCATATTTTATTATATATAAAATAAATTTTAATTTATATAATTTGATATTAATATTGGAAGATAAATTTGATGGGCATTGGACATTCAATACATGTTTTATTATTATTATTATTATTATTATTATTATTATTATTATTATTATTATTATTATTATTATTATTATTAAAATTTATTATTAAAAACATGTATTAAAACATGTATTAACTTATACAATATGTATTATAAACATGTATTAAAATTTATTAAACAGGTTAATACATGTTCTATATATATATTAATAAAGAACATGTTTTAAAAAAGTTAATACATGTTTTAATACATATTTTAATACATGTTTATAATAAATATTTTAATAATAAAATTCATTTTAATACATATTTTATTACTATTAATATTATTGATATTTATTAATAATAATAAAATCTCATATTAATTTTTACTTAATTAATTAATCTATTAATGGTTGTGATGTTTTATCATACTAACCAAATTTATTGTAGTATCAATATATTTTTTGTTTCTTTCAGTTTCAGAATTATATTTAAATAATTACGATTAATTTGAATATCGTCTATTGAAAATATAAGCAAATTTAATATAATCGGGATTAAATTGAATATCATCTATAAATATTTATTATTTGAATAGCATTTATCAATATAAGAAAATCTAAGTAAATCTAATATTTGAATATCATCTATCGGAAATTTAATTAAATATAATTACGATTGATTTGAAGATCAACTATCAATATTAAATATTTGAATATCATCTATAATATTGGATATATGTTTAGATATAAAAATTAGTTTAATATTTGAATATCATCTACAATATTAAAGTCACATTATAATATGGGAGATGGAAGCTAGGAGATATTTTGATGTCATCATTCTCGTAAAAATATCACCGTCGCTTAGGAGATGACCATTGTTTGGGAAGATGGGAGATATTTGAAATTATTTCTTTGTGAGTCCCAGCCTTCTTTTATCTTTCCATCTTCCTCACTTTTTACTTTTTTTATTTTCTCTTCTTATACAATAGTTATATTGTTTCTATTATAGAAAGGAGTTTCAATATAGAAAGAACAACAAAGTTTCAACTAGTAATAGTGAAGAAGATGTCAAACCATATGGAAGATGTTAAAGGTTGGATGCCAGCGTTGAGTGAAACATTCATTCCACCTATGATGTATAAGTTTGGAGAACAGTTATCAAAACTTTCAAGTCAAATTTCTTCAATACAAACTATGCTTTGTTCAATCCAAGTTGAACAAATGCATATATCTCGACGATTAGAAAAAATAGAAGAATCTAGGGCTGTTAATAGTAAGGAATCGTCGGCCATTAACAGTGTAGTGATTAATATTGAAGAGGAGGATGACAATGATGAGGATGAGGATTTGAGAGTAGTGGGAGAAAAGATGGATACAATTGTCGATTTTATAGGTCTCAATGCACTTGACCTAAGAGGAAAATGGAAGAAAATTTAATACCGGTCACCCCTTTTAAGAGTCAAAGAAGAGCTTCAATCTCGAAGCCTATACCTTTGGCTAATAATGAAAGTGACAAGTAAGTAATATTAGTTTTCTTTTTGTTTCAATCATACTCTTTTTTTCCTTAATCGACCATACTTAAAAAAATTTGTTTTCTTAGTGAAATAATAACATCTTGCAAGCATCAGTATGTTACTCGGAGTGATATGAAGAACATTTTCCTACGAAAAAAAATTAGTGATATGGTATGTAGATACTATTTTTTTCTCTTCGATGTCAGCAAAGTTTACTTCGATGCGATCGGTGAGTTTTTAATGAGAAATAGTTAGCATGGTCTCGATGCCATCAAAGTTTACTTCGATACAATCTATTTTTTTACATGATAATTGCTCAGATTGTTACCATGGTGTCTAGGATACTCACTGAGGAGGAAAGGAATAGAACTGACAGTAAAGCTAGTGTATGGTGTTTACCAACACATAAAACGGTGAGTTAGACTTTTATTCTTTTATGATTGTTCATTAACAATTTATTCTTCTTTATTTGTCGTTCGTAATGTATTATTCATGTTTATGTAGAGTGCAAAGACTTCTAATAAAGCCATTCATGAAGAATGGAAGAAGCACAAATATTTTGAGGATTATATGGGTTCTCTAAGAACTTGTAATGAGCTATGAATTTGTTTTGGTTTAATTTTTAACTATGATTTACCCAAAATTGTTCAATTTGTTATAATGATTATTTTTTGGTTAGATATACATACCCATCCTTTTGGCTCAACATGCATTCTTGCAAAAGTTAAGATTCAACTAAAGACTGTTAAAATTTGGGACTCCCTTGCTTCTTCAGCTGAGCCGATTTATAACAAAGGTTTCATAAAAGCAATAGTAGGCTCATGTTTATAATTTTTATGAATTTACCTAATAGATTTTTGGTATATTATTATATATCGTATTCTGGTATTATAGCTTTCAAATTTGGATATCTTTCTTGAGGAAGAGATTAACAAGTTGATAATTGTCACATTCAACTTTTCGACCGTCTCCAAAAAGTGTCATTATGTTCCTCAACAAGAAAATAATTATGATTGTGGTCTTTTACTAATTTTATTCATGCAAGGCCGATTTGATAAATTTGATTCCTAGTCTTTCCATGTAAGTTTGAAAATATTTAGTCTAATAGTTACACTAGTTTTAGAGCAATATCTTTGATGTTATGTTTTTTATATGCAGTTTGATTCGGAATTTGAAAGAAACCAACTTGCTAGGTGGATTGCAACTTCGAAGCACCAGCTCAGAAGTAAACAAATTGGGGAACCATGGGTGATGGAAATTTTGTTTCTTGTATCAAATAAAACTTTTGTTTTGTAACAAATGGTCATGAATTATGTGAAAACTTTTCTAGACTTGTAACGTTCTTAGCATGTGCATTGAAATTTATATCAAGATGTCTCCTGGGATATGTTTGGTAATATATAAATCTTTACTATAGAATTACAACAAGCGATGAAATTTTACAAATCAAAGAATCTTCGAGGAATAATCAATATATAACATGTTTAATTCTTATGAGGATTTTGCTGTAATCGAAAATATTGCTTGCATTATAAAGGCTTATGATGCCATCGGCGAATGTCATATAAACGATCGAAGATTAGACAATTATTTTATTTAAAAAGAAGAGGGTAGCTTGTTTAAAGAGCATGCTGACATATAATATTTTCTTTACCCTTAGTCGAGAATTAAAGTTCACCGTGAATTAAATCAACGTTCCAATGCTTCCATACTTTGCACTTACGGTAATCATGAAATAAATCAACCAAAAATTCACTTAGTCTGACTTTGTAATTACGGTAATCGTGTACCAAATCAACCAAATGAAGAAAAAAATGGACATAACGACTATCGAGAACTAAATCAACAAAATATTCACTTTGTTTCTCATAGCATTTTATTTCGTTGACCCTTCCTCGTTACAACGCTTTCGTACTTTGCAATTACGGTAATCGTGACCCAATTTTTTGCAAACTTTGCATATTCTAGGCTTGGCGTTAGTCTAATTTTCTTTTATCTGGCTTGATTTTCCTTGAGAAGGCCTTTCTTTTGTTTCTACCGGGTGTGGCTCTTTAAAAGCTTCATGCCCTCGACGAACTGCATCAGTTACGTATTTTTCTTCTTCGCCAACAACGGTAACCATTTTTTGCAACTCAATCAGCACAACTGACATTAATTCGGTTCCCTTCTCTTGAATTTTGCTTGATTTTTTACAATAATACATAAACAGATTAACTTGTTCATTAATACCACCATACCTTGTGCTCTCAATCCTGTCTGGGTGGATGAATTTTCTTTCTGCGCTAGGTCCGGAGACGTATTTGTCTTTGCAATCCTTCAACCAACAATTTTTAATTAAGTTCTTTGGAATCTCTGTCAGATGCAAACTCTTTATTGTTGAAAAAGTATGCCTACAAGGAATCCCTTTGCTCTCCATCCATAAGCAGTCACAGGTTATTTCATTCTCGTTACCAGAAAATGTAACCTTGCGGTTAGGATAGTCCTTTAACAAATACTTTTCGATATTGCAGACCTCTTCATCTCCTATCTTGTCATGCTGGACAATAATATATTTAACAGAACGTGTGATTTTCTTTCTTACCTCTAAGAACACATTTTTAGTGTAAATTGATGCAAATTGATTTTCTATTATGACCAAGCTAGTTTGATTCAAATTGGGTGTCGAGAGTTTATCAATGGATTGCTTACTCATCTCGCCGTAACGTAAGGGAGCCAAACTGTAGTCAATATGTCAAAGGGCCTTACATAATGGTAGCTTCTCAGTCAAAAATCTTTTCAGAAAAGAGTTCATTGATTCACATCTATTTGTTGCAGTAGACCCACCAAAATAATTTCCACGAAGGAATGTGTCTGCCCATTGATGCCTCGTACTGTACAATGCTTCTGTCCACTCATTGTTCTCTACATTATAACCCCATAGCATCTTATGCCAACGATTTTTGAAATCATTCTTTGAATAGTACCTAATTAAAAATCATGGACAACAACAAAAGTTTTAAAATTGAATTACTAAAAAAAATTGTAACAATATACTTCAAATTAAACTACCAAGTGTGAGATGTACCTTTTAATCAGATTCCTTAATTCTCCTACAAAACCTTCTATGTGTACATGTTTTATTGAATTGTGTAGGATATGCCATGAAAACGTTCTCTGTGGTACGCGGGGCATTAAGTCCTTAATTTTTTTATTCATGGATCTGCAAACATCCGTGATAACTGTCACTGCTAATTTGCCTTCCACACACTCTTAAAATTTTTGTAGAACCCAAGAATATGTATCTGCAGACTCGTTACGGATTAATGCAAACCCAAACACACAAGTCATTGCATGATTGTTTGAACCAACTAGAACCACCAACAATATTTGACATCTTTTTGTTTTATATGTAGAATCAAATGCTAGTGAATCTCCAAATAATTCAAAATCAAATCTGTAGAAGCACGAAATTTTAGGCGCATCTAAGGCCATAACTCCTATGCACCCTAAATCTCATGCGTCCCAAATTGACATGCGTCGAGAAACTCAGCATAACACTTAGCATAGCAGAAAACAACAAAGAGACATAAAAATTGGGCTTGTATTCCATATGAAAGTCTATTACATGTCTAAAACTCTTTTACAAAGGAGAATTCTTTTACAAAGAGAAAGAAAATCCTAAAAGCTACAGCCAGACGCATCACTTGAAGTGTTATTGCCAGGCGCATCACTTGTCAGGCACATCATTCTGAGGCCTCACTCAGGCGCATCATTTCATCTATCAGCATAGTCGCATCCCCGTGCATAGTCAGAGCAAATCACTTCCTCGCCGATGTGCGGGCACTCTAGCAGGAGGAGTGGCTCTTCTAGCCTAACAAAATCGGGGCACGATTGCCTTGATCTGTGGCTCTTCCAACATAATAAAAATTGGGGAACGATCGCCCCCATCTTTGGATGCAACAACACCTTCAGCCTGTGTCGGGACAGGAAGATCCCGACATTTGGATGCAACAGGCACTTTCACAAGCTTGTACGAAAACAGGGCCGATGGTGAATAAACCAACTTGGCACATCTTCGTCTTCGGAAGGAGTTCGTCGTCGAAGCTTCAACGAATGAGGAGATCAACAAATCGCCCAGGCAGGGGACCGATCGAGTTCGTCTCCATGAGAGAAAGCCAAGTGAAACGAGTAATCTTCACAAAGCTATTTATAGGCAGGGGCAACCCTCGCCCATGCGCCAAGTGGCAGTCTCCTCATATTCTGTGTAATAAATTTGCATTAATGACGATGAATCTGCCTCTTCGTATTCAGCCAAGTCAAAACAGCCATTAACGCCTCGAAAAACTTAATAGACGAACTGATGAGACTATACAATGTAGCAGATACGCCGTTAGCACCATGTGCTCTGTACCGATGGGATATCGACCCATGCGCCTAGCATGGCACGAGCTGATGCGCCCATTACAACTCAACACCCATCAAGCATTTAATGCTACGTGACAGAGTTGGCAGCACATTCCCTAAAGAATGACCAATCGATGGATTTTTGAAAGAAACGAAGAGCCGCTGATGTCAGCATCATTATTTGCCTTCTTTGTCGACTATAGCTGTCCTTGCCATATGGTCGAATGATCATTCGCATGCGCCCCCGCACCCATGGGCCGAAAAGTTCGTATGCACCTCAAAAGCGCATGCGCCCGACTTACTCCTAATCCCAAAAGACAGAAGCTAAGTCCCTGCATACGCCTCCACAACCATGCGACCAAAACTTAGCTTGTGCCTTAAAATCCATGCGTCCGGACTCGATCTTGATCCCAAAAGACAACAGCTCAGTCCTCTCCATGCGCCTAACCCTAGGCGCATCAAGACAGATCACTCTACCCCAAATCCGAGATCTTTGAGCCACAGACATGCGCCACATGTCTTTTAACTCGGTTCTGCTCAAGAATGGGTGCTAACCACTTAAGATCTCAGCAACAGAAAAATCTCAACAACTACCACGTGTTAGCTCTACCGCAGCCCAACAGAGCAGTTCAACAGATTTGGCTTCAACTCAGGGCGCACCATCCATACGCCCAACAGCATCAGTCACGTGGCATTCCCACGTACAGGCACATCCTATATATGTGCACATGAGCAGATCAGTCTACTGCTGTCTATAAATAGAATGATCATTCCTTCATCCAGACACACACACATATAGATTATCATATCTATATACAGAGACAAGAAGAGACACGTAACTGTAGAAGCATGAAAAATCTCAGCTGAAGATATCCCTTCGCCAAAGCGCAGAAGATGCAAAAGACTCAGGTTCAGTGCTAAAAGAAAAAAATAAAAGATATAGAGAGAAGTCCCTTCATTGTCATGTCTACCAAAGTCTAGTACAGATACATCAAGACCATACATAAGGCACTAATTTTGTTCTTCTACAAAGGATCTAGTACAGATTCGACAGAAGCCTAGAGGGATCTACAAGGGATGCAATCTTCATCGAAGCGCAGCCTTCCTTATTCTTGATAAACATGTTGGAAGATTAACCTCCACCGAAGCGTGTTCTGATATTCTTGTGGGCACAGCCTCTCAGAAGCATATCAGCAACCCAACACTTTGAAGAAGCTCGAGCCTTCAAGCCAGAAGCGCAGCCACTTTCCGGCGCCAACCTCAGAAACAAGATGGTGGTAGGGCCCTCCTCCCCTTCTTTTATTCCAGAAGGCAGTGTCTTCACTCCAGAGGCGTAAGTATTTTCCTGCGCCAATCTTAAGATGAACAAGGGTGTCATACCCTTCCCTTCGTAGCCAATGCCTTCACTGTTCAGAGGCGCAGCTACTTACTTGCATCCGCATGAGGCGTAGGATGGTGATATGCTCACACCATCTCCATTCCTACGGTGCAGTCATCTGCTCTGGATGGTGATTGTAAGTCAACCTGTCGCTCCAAAACCACAGTAACCTCGTCAACCTAAAGCAGAAGCCTACTTGTCGCCTACAACATAGTGGTAGCCCGAAACACAGCTTCATAAGTTGCTTTATATGCACAGAAGTCTTATCGTCATTCGAAGCTAAGTCCCCTCGTAGCCTGAAAGCACAAAGGTTTCGTCGTCTCCAGAAGTACGATCTACTCGTCACCCCAGAAGCATAGCAGCACTTAGTCCTCACCAGAGGCACAGAAAGCATGGGTCTACCCCAATTGGTTTGTTTAAACCGCCTTTTGTAGAGAAAATTGGAATTAAATCATGATTGATATTATATCAGATTGATTTAAATCTTAGACGAGGATCAATTAGACTCCAAATATATGATGAAATCCTAAGATTTACTCGGCTGTATTCGAGCAATCAAATCGGCATGCGCCACGTGTCATCTCCTTCGGTTATGTTTATAACCATCAGAGATCTCGTTTGAAGAGAATCTCGATGTCCGCCACGTGTCAGCACCGCAGAAGCCCGCACCATGCAATAACGACAGATTCTTTCATATCTTAGGAACCCTAATGCACATCGCATATGAGCTCAGTTCTCTATAAATAGGAGTTCTTCTTCCACCAAAAGAAGAGAAAGGGGAGGAGAAAAGAAAGAGGGAACATTAACAATCGATAATCTTCAAAGGAGCAGCGATCTCCATCCACGAAGAGTCGACCACCCTCAGACATCTATCAATCAAAGAACCAACCAACCATCTTCAAGGGATCTTGTCATCCAGACAGCCTATTGATCGGTGATCCCCCATCAAAGTTGCCAGAGAGCCATAGCAAGGTTGATTCGTCGTTATATCGTCAACGAAGTAAACGAGCCGCTGCAGTGCTCGATCTCCACCGTCACACTTTCCCAGAAACCTATTCTCCCTATACTTAGAATATCCTGTTTAGGATTTCCTAATTTGTACACAGATACCTTATACGTTCAATAAAGCAAAATATCCGTTCAACCTTTTGTTACGTCGAACAAAATGGCGACTCTGCTGGGGACTACCATCTCCTCCAACAAGAAGGCTATGACACAATCTGATGACAACTTGCTGGGAGCTTCTCAAGATATGCTGGTCGTACGCTCCGACCAGCAGGCTTTTGAAGATCTCCTCTCTGATAAAAAATCGAAGAATTCGAAGTGGTTCGTACAACCGAAGAAGAATCGACGTGTTTAGATGTAAACCCCTTGATCAATTTCCATTGTGTTAAAATATTTTTTATTTCTAATTAAAATTTATTCTAATGGATTATTAACAATAGAGGAAGAAATTGAAATATGGGAAAGGGTAGGGACCTAAGTGCAAATGTAAGTTTTTAAATTCTCCAATACTATTTAAATTCTAGTCAATGAGACTGGGACCAAATTTTCAAATCCATGTTTAAAACCAACTTCAAATCCTAGGTTGCAGAGAGATAGGTCTCTCTTAATCAAATTCAAATTAGGATTCACCTCTATCCTTTATGATCGAGATCCCTAACTATATATAGATGGAGTTCGATCAAAGTGGAAACCCTAGCAATATTACATCCAACTGTAATTCCAGTCGACCAATTCAGGATATTTTGGGAAAGAGGAAGTTCGAGTTCTTCAACCAGGTAAATCTATGCACTCATCTTTTTCGGCCAAAATCATGAACCTATCAGTCATCTTCCGCCTTATAGTGTTTGACATAACTCCTTGAAGAACCAGATGATGTAATGACAGACTCGTACACCCAGTAATTGGTGTTCAAATATGTTAGGGAAGGGGTGCCACTGATACCCCTAGCCATATATGCAAGGCCCTGTATGGGATAGAGATTAGGGGAGAACTATGCAAGACACACCATGTATCCATCTGCCAATGAACATGTGCCATTAGAGCATTGTTTGAGTCTATAAAACCAAATAGAGAGTATCCACATGGTCATATGATGGTTCAGGATAGCTGGGCATGGGAGAAAATCAGCCTTAGTATCCTGTATCAGACTGAGAACAGGGGATGAGAGTAGCTGCGCATAGGATCCTGGGGAGGGGGGCCTTTGTACAGTCGAGTAGTTGTTAGTAACACCTGCCTAAGGTTTAGGGGTACAGTTGTTTACCTAGTCCAAGAACAATAGGTATAGAAGCAAGGGTCCTACTGCAGATATCAGGAAGAGATCTCAGGCTGAAACTCAATGCCAGAGACCATCTCTAAAAACCTGAGCTTTTACACAAATATCATGTCAGGCTTGTTGCCATCTAGGAGTTGACAGAAAATCAATAGCCTGTTTGCTTCATATACACAGGTTGGAAAACCAGTGGGTATTCCCCAATACACTCATGTAATGGTATGGGTCTATCAACTGATTTGGCCATGCCCCAAGAAACCTAGGATTAGAGCTACACATGTATCATAACTAATAGATCACACTGGTTACCAGTTAGACACATGCAAGGACTAATTCCTAATACAAATTATCGACTCACCATTAAATGACAGATGCATAAAGTTATCCGGGGACATGACTTTAGTACCAGGCATATCACCAGGGGATCCAAATGGCCATGTCATGGGACATAAGGTGAGTAACAGAGGGGCCTACAAACCGTTCCCTGCCGTCTGGTACATAGGTACAGAAAATAGGGAGAGGCTGCAAGACAAGATATGTACTTGACACATCTACTAGATTTAAGGAAGATCTGTGCCATTGATACCAGGCACCAACATAGGTTAAACCCAAGGAGAAGGCAACACATCCATAGGGGCAGGAAAATGAACAAGTATAGGTTTAAGTTAGCAGGGGATCTTGAAAATCCCTACTTGCCAAAGAACCCAGGAATGCCTGAGAAATTCAGAGTACATCAGCTATCCTATATGCAAGCAAGGACCACTCCTGAGTGACCAACCAGACCATACTCTAGTATATCAGACCTAATATTGATGGGCAGGTTCAGTAGGGGTATCATGTTCAGATGTGATGTTCAGTCTGATACAAACAGGTATAAAGACTTGCATGAACTGCCTGCATTTTCTTTTTTACTGCAAGCTCACATAGGCATGGTTCACTTTGAAGTCCAGATTGTTTTGGTCCTGCCTACCTTTGGTTTCACTGCACTGTCATTGAGCTTCAAATCTCCTTATTTCACTACCTTCCTCTTTAATACAGTCCTTTATGGCTATAGCCTTCATATCCAAATTCCACCTGTATAGATCCCAATGTAATGTATCTATCCACTTGGTTGATTTTCCTGCATACAAGTTAGCCATTTCATTATCTGCCAATTTAGTGTTTACCTACTTCCTAACGAATACCTGAACCTGAGCAAATAGCCTAAAAACCCATTGTGTGGTAGAGTATACATGGTACTACCTATATATTCCCAATATGAGAAGGGATCCTACAGATGGCAGTGGTTTCACTTCAATGAAGAAATAGGAAGCTATGGCATTAGTTAATACAACCTATAGGTAATAGAAACAGGTACTAGGTAGGTATGGAGATATCCTGAATAAAGGTTAGACTGCAAACAGAGTATAGGTAAACTGGAGTAGTTAGAAAACCAAGAGGTTGGGAGGGAAGTATTTTGACTGTTAGTCGAAGTTCAGGCTACACAGGTCAACTGTATACATGACTGTTTTGAATCAAACCACACCAGGAAAGGGGATGACTGCACATGTACATAAGGTATGTAGCAGCATATGAAATGCCTATTGCATTCTGGGTAATGCTAGGTAGCAGGTTAACTTGTATTTTTCTATGTATGGGCATCATACTATATTACTTAGTAACAGAGAACACCAAGGACTGGGTATAAGTAAGGGAGAACTATACAAGTATGATAATGAAACCAAACTTTAACCTACAGGCACTAAACGAAGGAGGGGGTAGTCAATAGACCAAGAAGACTGATATTTAAGTAGCTTGCTATCTTTATACCCAATTGCTTATTGACATGATATATATGGTATAAACAGGCTACCTGGACATAGATACAGGGAATAATCATACCAGCAGCTTAGGACCCCAGGCAAGTATACCTTGTCGCCTCCCTCTACAGTTTTATTTACATGCATTATATTTCATTATTCAGTCTTTGTTTTGTTTATGGACATGTGCTTTTCGTATTATTTTCTGTCGAGTTATTTTTATTACATATTGCTGTGTTCATGTTTGGCCTTGTGGTTCACATTTGGAGTTTCTCGCCAGTACTTTACTTGAATCGTGTCATAGAACGAGTACGTGTAGTGAACTGCTAAACCTTTGATTATCGTTTTACACAACCAGAGAGTCCACACTCGGGACGAGGGTTGATTAGTGAACCAGAGAGTCCACACTCGGGACGAGGGTGTTTGTCGTGTTCATTGGCACCAGAGGGTCTACACTCGGGACGAGGGTTGACCATTTGCACCAGAGAGTCCACACACGGGACGAGGGTGTCTTGCCGTGAGCTAACCAGAGAGTCCACACTCGGGACGAGGGTTAGTGCTTAGTTCAAACCCGTGAGTCCACACTCAGGATGAGGGTTTGGTTCTTTCATTGATCTCGTGATTCATTGTTCACTCGGCAGTTCATTTATACGTAGTTGTTCTAGTGTTCGTGTTCATGATCGTAGTTATTTGTCGTGTTCCTATTTTTCTTATTTATTTTCTTGTGCATGATAAAACTGTTAGATAGGTATGTATATTACGTATCTTGCTAGTCCTCTGAGGACCTGATAATCTCTTCAGGTTAGTCGAGTTTGAGTCAGAAGCAGACGAGAGGTTTGAGTCAACATCAGACCGTAGTGCTTGCAGTTGAGGTCGTCTTGATTAGCAGGTTGTATTCAGATAGTATATTTCATGTATTTGTTTCTCTTTTCGTCTATTGGTAGTAGATTTGTGTCCACCGGACGTGACATTGGTTCTTGAAAACATTCAGTAATATTCATTATTGTTCATTTTCATGTCTTATTCATTGATCTTGGTTGTGACATGATTATTCTGTGGATGAGATATAGATTACCATGAGATTCTAGATTGTCGTGACTTGTGTATATTAGACAGCGTACTACCGTCGAGACTGCGACGTAGGCTGGGCTTGGATACGCTTCGTATCCGAAAGGAGGGTGCGAGTCGTGACAAGTTTTTTTGGTGGCCCATGCAGGTCAACGTTAATCACTTCGGTTATGTCACTGTACTGTCGTGAGCCTGCAAATAGGATTAGACTCATAGGATCTCATCCACGTGCCTTGACTCCTTGTTGATCTCTATCTTTGATTGTTCATTAAAATCCTCGACTTGCATCCAGCTTGAAATTATTCAACGGCTAAAGTGGTTTCCTTGTTACAGATAAAATGGATTCTCAAGACAGGAACAATGCCTCCCTGAACACTCCACCGACTACAGGAGGCTTTTTTACGTACATGACCCCACCAACACAAGGAGGCTAGCTCACTCATATGGGCAATCAGCCGCAGCTCGCGATATTTCGCAGAGGTGACATTCCACCACCTCCGTAATTTTCTCCACAGACTCCAACACCAGCACCTGGTCTGCCACCAGCATTTGACTCCACCACCAGCTCGCGATATTTTCTCCACAGACTCCACCACCAGCACCTGGTCAGCCATGCACCCAGCACCAGCGATGTATCCAGCATTTGCCATGCACCTACCGTCGATGATGTATCCAGCCCCAACGATGTATCCAGCACCTATTCTGTCTCCGCCACCGGCACTGGACAATGTCACACTCTTGGGGATCTTCCAGCAAGAAGCCAACATGTTCTGCGACACTTTGAGAGAGGCTCTTCAGATTAGAGATGCTCCGCGACAGCGTCCTGGAACTTCTAAGAATTTTATGGACCTCCGGCCCAGGGAGTTTCATGGGACAGAAGGGATTCTCTACGCTGACGAGTGGTCGGAGAACGTTGAACGATACCTGAGGATGGCCCGAGTCCCAGAAGATTCGAAGATCGAGTCAGCTAGTGGACAGCTTTTCGATATCGTGTGGATGTGGTAACAAGGCAAACCCCGATTTTCTGCTCCAGACGTAACTTGGAAGGAATTCAAGCGACTGTTCAAGAAGAAATTCTATCCATACGTAGCACGAGAGGCATGGGTGAGCCAGTTCGAGCACCTAGAGCAGGGCAACCACACCGTCGACGAGTACACATCGGACTTTTCTCGCCTCAGCCGCTTTACGGAGAACTTGGTTAGCACCCCTGAAGACAAGGCACGACGATTCAGGAAGGGACTATCTCACAAGATTCATCTAGCCATCGCCACCAGTCGAGCCGCCACTTACGAGGAGATTCTAGAAGTAGCCCGAGCTGTAGAAGAAGTGTTGAGTCACAAACCGAAGAGGAATCGAGACGCATTTAGAGAAGGCGACAACCAATCAACACCAGCAAAATGCCCCAACATTCCAGGAAAGACCTCAACACAGCAGCATCAACAGCAACTACGAGCAGCCTCACAACAATTTTAAGATGTTCCTACCTGCCAGTATTGTAAGAAAATAGGCCACGTCCAAGAAGACTGCCAAAGATGGTTAACGTTGTGCTATACTTGTGGATCCAACCAGCATCTATCTCGGGATTGCCCAAAGAAGAACGCGACTGCACCACCACTACCAGCCGCACAGGGAGGACAAGCTTATGCCACGATCACGGAGGATGCGACAACACCACAGGGAGCAGCTGACGAAAATTTTCAATAGATATCGGCAGTAGTATAGATAGGCCTATATTAGACCTTGATTTGTTAAGAAGAATTGAATTTCTTATATAGCAGTTTGTTCTAAACTATTCACTCTAATAGATCATGGCTCATAAAATTTCGAGGACAAAATTAATCTAGGGGGGTAGACTTGTAAACCCCTTGATTAATATCTATTGTATTAAAATCTTTTTTTATTTCTAATTATAATTTATTCTTATGGATTATTAACAATAGAGTATGAAATTGAAATATGGGAAAGGGTAGGGACCTAAGTGCAAATATGAGTTTTTAAATTCTCCAATACTATTTAAATTCTAGTCAATGAGACTGGGACCAAATTTTCGAATCCATATTTAAAACCAACTTCAAATCCTAGCTTGCCGAGAGATAGATCTCTCCTAATCAAATTCAAATTAGGATTCCCCTCTATCCTTTATGATCGGGATCCCCAACTATATATAGATGGAGTTCGATCAAAGTGGAAACCCTAGCAATATTGCATCCAACTGTAATTCCAGTCGACCAATTCAGGATATTTTGGGGAAGAGGAAGTTCGAGTTCTTCAACCAGGTAAATCTATACACTCATCTTTTTCTGCCAAAATCATGAACCTAGCAGTCATCTTTCACCTTATAGGTGTTTGACATAACTCCTAGAAGAACCAGATGATGTAATGACAGACTCGTACACCCAGTAATTCGTGTTCAAATATGTTAGGGAAGGGGTGCCACTGATACCCCTGGATATATGTGCAAGGCCCTGTATGGGATAGGGATTAGGGAAGAACTATGCAAGACACACCATGTATCCATCTGCCAATGAGCATGTGCCATTAGAGCATTGTTTGAGTCTATAAAACCAAATAGAGAGTATCCACAAGGTCATAGGATGGTTCAGGATAGCTGGGCATAGGAGAAAATCAGCCTTAGTATCCTGCATCAGATTGGGAACAGGGGATGAGAGTAGTTGTGCATAGGTTCCTTGGGAGGGGGGCCTTTGTACAGTCGAGTAGTTGTTAGTAACACCTGCCTAAGGTTCAGGGGTACAGTTGTTTACCTAGTCCAAGAATAATAGGTATAGAAGCAAGGGTCCTACTGCAGATATTAGGAAGAGATCTCAGGCTGAAACTCAATGCCAGAGACCATCTCTGAAAACCTGAGCTTTCACATAAATATCATGTCAGGCTTGTTGCCATCTAGGAGTTGACATGAAATCAATAGCCTGTTTGGTTCATATACACAGGTTGGAAAACCAGTGGGTATTCTCCATTACACTCATGTAATGGTATGGGTCTATCAACTGATTTGGCCATTCCCCAAGAAACCTAGGATTAGAGCTACACATGTATCATAACTAATAGATCACACTGGTTACCAGTTAGACACAGGCAAGGACTAATTCCTAATGCAAATTATCGACTCATCATTAAATGAAAGATGCATAAAGTTAACTGGGGACATGACTTTAGTACCAGGCATATCACCAGGGGATCCAAATGGCCATCTCGTGGGACATAAGGTGAGTAACAGAGGGGCCTGCAAACCATTCCCTGCCGTCTGGTACATAGGCACAGAAAATAGGGAGTGGCTGCAAGACAAGATATGTACTTGACACATCTACTAGATTTAAGGAAGATTTGTGCCATTGTAACGCCCCATTCCCAAAATACGTAGGACCAAGTACGTAAACATGCCAGCTGTATACATATGAAGTACAGGGCCTTGTATGTATACATAAGCTGTAAAATACAGTAATCCAAGACAAACTACATCTCATCCACAATAAAAAGAATAATAATATAAAAATCAACTTGAATACTTTTGATACAATCGTTGGGCAGAGACAAAGTCCACTACCAACTATCTCAATGAAAGAAATGTACAAGAATCGATCAATAGAATGGCAAGACGAACCAAGCGCAATCGTCTTCGAATAAATGAAGAAGACCACGATCTCGGTTAAGATACCTGCGGAAGACATGAACACACACCTGGGGAAAAACCAGGTCCTCAGACGGACGTAGTAAGATACAGGAAGAACAAGCTAATATGAACTATTAGAATAATAATATATAAAAGACTATCCTAGACACTATATGCAAAGGAGATTCTAACCGCCTAATGTGCAATTAAGAGGACAACTTTCATGCGCATGGGTGGGATTTTAGGCTATGTGTACGTAACTGGCATCCAGTCATCTGTATCCGGCCGTAACGTCCAAAACGTCAGAGGGTATCAACAAATAAATCGCCACAGTTCCATCCGGAGACTGTGGTTTACCTGTTTGGATTTCCATACGCACTAGCGACTGTCCTCCCCCAATATTTCCTACACTGTTCAAGTCATGTCCATGGCTCATCCAGTTTTATAACTGCTTGAGTCTCTAAAACCCTAGTCATAGCAATTACGAATATCTACCATCGTACGACAATAAAGATAGCTAGTCAATAAGTCGTGCCCCTAATAAAATGTCTCAAACCGTGTAGTATACGTGTCATGGCCAGCCGAGATATAAAAATATCCCACAATAGGAGGGTAGTCCGCTAACACTAAGTTAACATGCATATAGTAAAGTAAAACGACTAATAGAGTCGCTTGCACCCAAGTGTGCCTTGGACGCGCAGTTTATAACAAAAGAAACTAACAATATGAAACAAAATAAATAATACATAAAATAAATAATTGACAGTTAATTAGCAAGGTATACTTGCCTGTTGCGACGCTTGGTGAGCTGCCTGGTGTGGTACAATAAAGGTGGCACAAGATCGACTTCGGTGTTACAACTATGCAAAGGGTCTCTGATGATGGCACAGAGTATTCCATCGGGTCCAGAACGGTCAACTTAGTTAGAGTCGATAAGGGGAGGTACGATATTGACAAGGAATAGGAATAATGGCTAAATCACGAGATGGAGAAAAATCGAAGGAAGTCAAATAATATATATAATTTTAGAAAATATTACATATTTTATTAGTCAATATAGTTAGTTAAGTACTTTAAAAATAAAATAATATAATAGTATCTTCAAGGTTTCAAAATTCATATGTATAGGGCCAAGCTCATCAGTATATTTATAAACTCAAAAGTCCTGGTGAAATAATTAGACAATAAAATTTATTAAAGCCCAAAATATTTTAAAAGCTATTGATCACTTTTAAAGTAATAATAAACTCTAAATAATAAAATTTTTTAGTAATTAACCAAAATAATATCAAAATTTCTAATAACCATTTATACTAAATCATGGTATATGTACCTATTGATACATACACCCCTTACATACTAAGAGAATATAATAATAACAAATAGAAAGTACATAATAGTTGTAATAATAAAATATTTTCACTGTAACAAAACAAAACAATAATAATGCAACTAATACAAAATATCAACACATCTTTCGTTTTTTGTAATAGAAAATATAATAGTAATAATGATAATAATAATAGAGAAATAATAATAATAATAATAATAACACAAAAAAATAAAAAAACCAAAAGGACCAGACCTCTTTCCTTTTAATAGATTTAGGGAGGCAGAGAGAGGGAATGAGAGTGATAGCAAAGGAAAGAGAAGGAGGAGCGGGTTCGAGAGGGGTCGCCGGCGGCAGTCCGGGCTCAGCGGAGATGGAACGATGGAGGGGGAGAGGAGCGGACGATCGGAGCTGCGCCGGCGGCAAGGGGCGGCGCGCGGCGCTCGACGGTGGAGGAGGCGGATGCTATGGCGCCTGCGGAGGAGGCAGACGCGCCCACATCGGCGCGGTCGACACGGCGGCGGAGGGGTTTTGGGCGTGTACAGTGGTCGGGGCGACGGGCGATCGCCGGCGTTGGCGCTCAGGAACGGAGACGAGCGGCTCGGCGGAGGAAAAGGGGGCGGAGGACGGTCGGAACTCCGACGGAGAGGCGCCGGACGGAGCTGGGGAAAGATCGGAGAGGATTCGACTGTGCGGCGCACCGGACGGGCGGTCGACAGCCAGAGGCGAGGGTTTCAGGATCTTCGGGGAGAAGCATGGCGGATCCGTACGGCGCTGATCTGGCCGCAGAAGAAATCAAGGCGGAGGACTGGCGGCACGGCTGTTCGCCGGCGAGGCGACCAGGGACGCGGCGAAGCGAGCTCGTCGTTCAGGTATGGACGGTGGTTGGGTCGAGTCTCCGGCGCCAGATCTAGGCGGCGGCGGTCAGGGGTTTCACTGGGCAACCGCGCGGAGGAGGCGGACGCACGCAGCGGGTACGGCGATCGGGAGGCTGTTGGCACACACGTAGGGACGCACACGCACGGGCAGTGCTCATGGGGACGAGGTCGACGCACGGGTGGTGAAGTCGTCGGAGTCGGGGATCGCGGCAGAGGTGAGGTTAGGGTTTCCTTATTCCTCCTTCTTTTTCCTTGGCGTGGTATTTTGGTGGTGTTTTGGCCGGTGTTCGGTCGGGATTGGTGGTGGAGTCTGGCAGTGTCAGTGGCGCTAGTACGGCAGGAGGAGGTCGCGACGAGGTTGGGGAATGGTGGTCGGGTTTGGGTTTGGTAAAGCTGTGCACGGCGGTGCCGGTTTGGTGGGGCTGGTATGGGTGGTCCATAGATGTTGGCGGCCTGGGACAGGGAGGACGGCCGGAATGCAATGGTGGTGGTGGAGATGGATCGTCAGGGAGGCTGGCATCGGTGGTCTAGAGATGATGGGTTGTTGCGGGTGGTTGCGGCAAGGGTGGTCGGTTGTCGTGGATGGGCTCGGGTGACTGGGTGTGGTGGCGGGTGGTGCTGCAATATGTGGTCGGGTATGGCGAGGAGGGAGTTGGAGTTGAAAGGGACGGAGGAGACGGGTTTTTGTTGGAAAGACGACGGTTTAGATTAGGAATTTGATATATCATATCGGGGTTGTCGACATGTAGAAATAAATGTATATGTATAAATAATGGAATATGATATTGGGTGGGAGAAACACGGGTACAGACACGATACACAAATTTTAGTTGTAGAATTTGTGGAGGAATAATATGGAAAATATAATGTGGAGGAGTACCTGCCTATTGATAGGATGTGGGAATTCCCAATTGGATAAGGATAAGAGTAATTTAAACCCAATTTAGATAATTTCATTATTAAATTAAATCAATATAATCAATCTAAATCCAAATTCAATTCCAATTTAAATCTATAAATTCTACCTCTATACTACTTAAATTAAATCCATAAAATTAAATCGAGATTTAAATTGGCCACAATAATTTTAAAATATATTTCCAAAAATGGCAATAATAATAATTTCGAAAATATTAAATATTTTTAAATATCTTTTTGAATAATAAAATATTAATATAAATAAATTTCAAAAATTACATTTTTATTTAAAAAAATAAACTAATAAAATATTTAGGAAATATATACGTATGCACAAAGAATATTATTTATTATTATTAACTATTATAAACGAAAGACTTTTTATAAATAAATAAAATAATGGACTTGGAAACTTTGGCACGATAGCTAAAATAACTATTATATATATTATTTTGAAACTATAAAAATAAAAAAAATATTTTTCTAAAAATATGTACGCTCGCACATAATCGTACTCGTCGAGCAAATTCGAAAAATAAAATTCCGTGTGCGACGTACAATACGACTACGCGACGTACAATACAAAATTTTAGATCAGTACCAAATTTAATAATTAAAAAATAGTAGAAATTTAGGGGTTTTACAGCCATTAATACCAGTCACCAACATAGGTTAAACCCAAGGAGTAGGCAACACATCCATAGGGGCAGGGAAATGTACAAGTATAGGTTCAAGTTAGCAGGGGATCTTGAAAACCTCTACTTGCTAAAGAACCCAGGAGTGCCTGAGAAATTCAGAGTACATCAGCTATCCTATATGCAAGCAAGGACCACTCCTCAATGACCAACCAGATACTCTAGTGTATCAGACCTAATATTGATGGGCAGGTTCAGTAGGGGTATCATGTTCAGATGTGATGTTCAGTCTGATACTAACAGGTATGAAGACTTGAATGAACTGCCTGCATTTCCTTTTTTACTGTAAGCTCACATGGACATGGTTCACTTTGAAATCCAGATTGTTTTGGTCCTGCCTACCTTTGGTTTCACTGTACTGTCATTGAGCTTCCAATCTCCTTATTTCACTACATTCCTCTTTAATACAGTCCTTTATGGCTATAGCCTTCATATCCAAATTCTACCTATATAGATCCCAGTATAATGTATCTGCCCACTTGGTTGATTTGCCTGCATACAAGTTAGCCATTTCATTATCTGCCAATTTAGTGTTTACCTACTTTCTAATGAATACCTGAACCTGAGCAAATGGCCTAAAAACCCATTGTGTGGTAGAGTATACATGGTAATACCTATATATTCCCAATGTGAGAAGGGCTCCTACAGATGGCAGTGGTTTTACTGCAATGAAGAAATAGGAAGCTATGGCATTAGTTAATACAACCTACAGGTAATAGAAACAGGTACTAGGTAGGTATGGAGATATCCTCAATAAAGGTTAGACTGCAAACATAATATAGGTAAACTGAAGTAGTTAGAAAACCAAGAGGTTGGGAGGGAAGTATTTTAACTACTTGTCGAAGTTCTGGCTACATAGGTCAATAGTATACATGACTATTTTGAATCAAACCACACCAGGAAAGGGGATGACTGCACATGTACATAAGGGATGTAGCAGTATATGAAATGCCTACTACATTCTGGGTAATGCTAAGTAGCAGGTTAACTTGTATTTTTCTATGTATGGACATCATACTATATTACTTAGTAACAGAGAACACCAAGGACTGGGTATAAGTAAGGAAGAACTATACAAGTATGATAATGAAACCAAACTTTAACCTACAGGCACTAAACCAAGGAGGGGGTAGTCAATAGACCAAGAAGACTAATATTTAAGTAGCTTGTTATCTTTATACCCAATTGCTTATTGACATGATATATATGGTATAAACAAGCTACCTGGACATCGATACATAAAATAACCATACCAGCAGCTTAGGACACCAGGCAAGTATACCTTGTCTCCCTCTACAGTTTTATTTACATGCATTCTATTTTATTATTCAGTCTTTGTTTTGTTTATGGACATGTGCTTTTCGTATTATTTTCTGTCGAGTTGTTTTCATTGCATATTGATGTGTTCAAGTTTGGCCTTATGGTTCACATTTGGAGTTTCTCGCCAGTACCTTGCTTGAGACGTGCTGTAGAACGAGTACGTGTAGTGAACTGCTAAACCTTTGATTATCGTTTTACACAACCAGCGTGTCCACACTCGGGACAAGGGTTGATCAGTGCACCAGAGAGTCCATACTCGGGACGAGGGTGTTTGTCGTGTTCATTGGCACAAGAGAGTCTACACTCGGGACGAGGGTTGACCATTTACACCAGAGAGTCCACACACGGGACAAGGGTGCCTTGCCGTGAGCTAACCAGAGAGTCCACACTCGGGACGAGGGTTAGTGCTTAGTTCAAACCCGTGAGTCCACACTCGGGATGAGGGTTTGGTTATTCCATTGATCTCGTGATTTATTGTTCACTCGGCAGTTTATTTATACGTAGTTGTTCTAGTGTTTGTGTTCGTAATTGTAGTCATTTATCGTATTCCTGTTTTTCTTGTATATTTCTTGTGCATGATAAAACTGTTAGACAGGCATGTATATTATGAATCTTGCTAGTCCTCTAAGGACCTGATGATCTCTTCAGGTTAGCCGAGTTTGAGTCAGGAGCAGACGAGAGGTTTTAGTCAGCATCAGACCGCAGTGCTTGCAGTCGAGGTCGCCTTGATTAGCAGGTTGTATTCAGATAGTATATTTCATGTATTTGTTTCTTTTTTCGTCTATTGGTAGTGGATTTGTGTCCACCGAACGTGACATTAATTCTTGAAAATATTCAGTTATATTAATTATTGTTCATTTTCATGTCTTATACATTGATCTTGGTTGTGACATAATTATTCAGTGGATGAGATATAGATTACCATGAGATTCTAGATTGCCATGACTTGTGTATATTAGACAGTGTACTACCGCCGACACTGTGGCGTAGGCTGGACTTGGACATGCTTCGTATCCGAAAGGCGGGTGCGGGTCGTGACACTAGCGGCCTAAGCGGCTGCAGCCAGCAGCACGATGGCAAAAACTGCGTCTCTGGACCCCCTCAACGTCAAAGCTACAGAGAATTTCTCGGCTGCTACATCCTTATCCCCTCGTCCGATTCCCATCTCGGAAAAGCATGGCGAAGAAGATGGTGGTTCCATGGTTGATCTGACGAAGGAACGATGCCAAAGGAAGTGCACATCGGTTCAACCCCTCACGACCGGAGTATTGCCGACGAGGAGATCTGTCTTTGATAGAATCGATTTCCCATCAGATAAACCTTCGGCGGACTCTGAATACAACTCACCCACTGGGGGTAGTAGGAAGAGATCCCAGGTGGCTCGTGCTTTGTACAACAAGCGTGCAACACCTGCGGCAGACCAGAGGCCCGTGTTGACAATAATACGCATAGCCAACGGAAAGCTATACAAGACTGGCTCTCGTGCTCCAATGCCTCAACCAGTTGAATCTACCCTTTACAGTGGTACTCTTGTGCGTAAACCAAGCCAGGGGGTACGTCCCACGGAGAGGGAGTCATGCAAGCGGCATTCCCGCAGGAGTGACAAGAGGCTTCCTCGCAACACCCGCTCTGACCGTGCTTACATACAACTTCCCTGCATGTACAATGGGAGTGCTACGACAGAAGATCCAACCCTCTCCCAAGTGGAAGAAGAATCTACGACACAAGATGTGCCTAAATCAAGGCACTCTTGGACCCAGATTACCATCAATTGCCGTTGTCAGCAGACGGCTTCGCCTTCGTCGAGCAGACGCTTCGTCTTCCAGAGACTCTACTCCACGCCAATTCTACGCCAGAGGCCTATCAGGAGGTCGGTGAGACATAGAGAAGACGATCCCCGCATCGTCGCATGCTACGCGGTGCAGGGTTACAGAGCTTTCAAGAAGCCCTCCCAGAATCCTCCCATATTGGTTGCTAATCCGAAGAGGAGGTCAGAAAACAGCAAAGCTAAGGTACCCGATGCAGGTGTATTCTAAGGCACTCTTTCCAAATCTATGTTGGGTGCCTTGTCAAAAATTAGGGGTCACCAGCCTCCTACCGTGCACAACAACCCTGTGTTCTAATCTGACGAGGCACAATACAACATGGATGTCTCCATTGGCACAGCCAGTCACCAGACCGAGGGTAGCAACCATATTGAGTCCGAAGAAGAACACAATCTTACGGTATATCCTCAGGGCAGCGAGACTCAGGCGTCTGAGCCAGAAAGTGAAGGATCTATGCCTCCCTCGAGTCACCCTCACACTTAGTCCGTGTTCATGGCCGACGGCAATGAGGAATACAACAATAAAGCTTTCAGGCGTATCGAAGTCCTTGAGACGAAGTTAGATACGCTGATGGACACCATAAAGACCCTGTCCTCGGTCATAATCGACCTCAAGAGTAGTATGGCCCCCGCTGCCTCTACACCCGCGTGTGATCCGCCAACTAATGATGAATCCAGCAGGTTGCCTACTGCCAATCAAGCAGGACCATCCTCGTCTACTCCATCGGCTACAAGCTCCGCAATGCCGGCGGAGATACAGCAGGCCATAAAGGAGCTGTATGCTCGTCATGGTGCCAAGAAGAAGCAAGCAACGCTCCAAAAGATGGGGATCTGGCAGTCATACCCTGTCGAGTGGGATAACATCGTCTATCCTCCCAAATACAATCCGCAGACGCTTACACCTTATGAAGGGAAGGGGTCTCCCCGACAATACTTGAGGTACATTGCCTCAGTAATGGGGCACCTACCAAAGGATGACGCCCTCCTGTCCAACATATTTATAGGAGCCCTACAGGGGGTAGCCTATGAGTGGTTCTGCAGTCTTTCGGACGACTGCATCTCATCGTTTGAAGACCAAAAGACTCGGTTTGTTGACCGATTCTACAAAGGCGACATGGATATGACCATGTCGATCCTCATAGAAATTATCCAGAGGGAGAAAGAGCCTGTCCGTACATACATCGAGCGCTTCCGCCAGATAGCCTTCAGATTACCACCCGGTATGCCCGAGCCCATGCTTATGGACTCATGCCGGATGAACATGCTACCCGCTATAAAATTGTGGCACAGTGCTCCCTGCACGGAGTGAACGCCTTTCATTACAGAGGTGGATGCCGCACAATGGAAATTCCAGGACGCTCAGCTCCTGGGCTACACATTTCTGCGCCCGAAGACAAGGGGAGACGCTCGTGCAGCAACAACCCTAAAGATGGAAAAGGCAAGCAATCCATGACCGTCAATATCCCCAAAGGTTCAGCAGCTGCGAACCCCAAGTCTGCGGAAGCACAGAGGCCGATGGAGACTTACTCCTTCAATGACGAAGATACGCAAGAGCCCTTCGAGATGCTTACGAAAAGTGGCAAACTGTCCATCCCGGCAGCCAAGCGTCCTGATGAATTGGGAAAGGTGATGTCACGCCCTGACCTGTAATCACCCAAATCATCATCCTCACAGGGGGCGTGATACCGTACGAGCCTGGAGTTGCGCTCGTGTAAGGCAAGATGACAAGTTCTCAAAATGGTTATCTTTGATTTGATATTAGCAAATAGAAGAAAATAGAGTATACAAAACAATTCTCTTTATTGATAATGAACTGAGATTATAAAGGCTTTCAATAGTACAAAGGCTTTCAATAGCCCAACTGAATTTGCCAGATTGGCTACAACAATTAAGTTCTCTCTTGTCCACAAAGGATTTCACTATTCCATGCATCATGTCTTCTATATCTCGGCCGCATTAATCCTGTTGCAAGTCCGAGCGTCAATGAGATCGCACGCTTCAAACGCTGCGGCATTACATGCCTCTTCGCGATCAAGCGAAGCTTCACCGCGAACAATCCATTCCTTGTACCCTGTATGAAAGCTGGTGGGGGATCAGTACGTTCGTCCTTGCATGTACTGATAAAAAGGCCCAATTTCTAAACCGACATTTAGTATTTATGTAGAATCATGCAACTTAGCTTATGATCTTGCTATATTCTCCTTAGGGTCGATTTCATGGCATATTTGAAAGCAGTAAAGCATGTTATCATCGCAAGCATGTTATTCGAATTAAATAGTCAAGCAGGCAAGAAATTTTTTATTTGTTTCGTGGCGCGACTTCTTACCAACATAGACGTATTCGTCCTTGCACCGACGCAAAGTGGATACGCCCCATTCCTTCCCTGTCATGTTATAAGTGATCTCTATACAGGATCTATGTGTATAAGGCACATACGTGCCTGCACTTTTAACCCATCGTTCCTTAACTATATGAAGGTCGTTGGCATATCCACGCCAAAATAGACTAAAAGTTTCTTTTTTCTTTTCTTTTTCTCTCTTTCTTTTCTTTCTTTTTCTCTTTCTTTTCTTTCTCAAATTGGGTAGCCTGACACCTCTCGTAGTGGGTTGCTATCCCAATTACGGAGACCTTCCATTGTATACCATCATTTACGGCTTTTCACATCTCACTAAGCGGTCGATAATCATCTTACGGATGTGCGCCTCTCAAAGATGATATCTCTCCTAGGCCGAACGGTCTCGGTCCCCCGGTGCACCCGTTCAAAGGGAACATTACCGTGCACGGGATATTATCTCATTATTTCCTCAAGTCTATTCGACCATGCAACACACTATTATTCAAACAACCAAACATAGTCTTGTGTCCGAGACTCAGACTTTATCATCTCGTATTTCTCCCATTAACTTTGTATGTTCCCACATTCCATACTTCGTTTCAATGTTCAATGGCATCATGCCTCAACTCAATGTTTGTCAACCGAATGACCCGAAGGTTTCGAACACTTTTCGAGGCATCATGCCACATCTGACAGTTCCGTCACCTACATGCCATAACTGTTCTCTTCGTAATGAAGCCATCTTTTATGATTCTCGTGCACGTAGGTACGCTTTGACACGATTGTTCTCATTTTTTTGAGTCGTACATGCGATGCATGCCTCGATAGCATAATTCTATGTTCTTAGCCTTAATGTTAAATGTACATGGCTCGTGCACCAGGGCACTCGCCTATATTGTTGTCACGACCCGCTCTAGAATAATCGGACACGAGTCGGACACACCCAGCCTTCATCGTTAGATACGACAAAGTAAGCTGTACCAAGCTAGGAAAATCTAACCAGATAAACAAAAATGTACGCAATCACAGCATCTACACACGATCCCAGAAAGATCACCATAATCCACAAATCCATATATCATAAATGTACTAGTCATCAGGAATGAAATGTACTATGAACTCTAAAACAATATCTAAGAGTAAAGCTAACAGTCTAAACCTGAAGCCTCTAGCTAAGTCATGTCTCCATCCTGCTCAGCTAATGTCCCGGGCTCTGGCCCATATGGTAGAATGATATCCTGCAAGTACACCTGCAACATATACAGTCAGGAGCGAAGCAAAGTACAGTTCTTGGTAATGAACAAGAACATCATGATATAGAAATGAGTACAAGAGAAGATGAACTATAAAGTACGAGAAACGAACATAAAAGTACAGAAATATAAGTACAGAAAATAATGTACAGGAATATAACTATGAACCTGAAGTACAAGATATGACATATGCACAATGTTTAAAATACAACTAGCCTATGTGACCGGCTGGGGTGAGTACAGGAGCATGTACAAGAGTACAAGAATATCGATACGACTTAGGACCCGTATGCACGATGCGAGGCCTAAGCTATCTACATGATTATGGTAACTAGGGTTTGGTCACATAGCTAGTATATTTCCCCACCCGACACAAGTACAAGAACATAAAATACAGGGGTACAAGAAATCGTACCATGACGTGTCATAAGAAAAGTACAAGATATATAAATGCACAAGACCGTAGAAAAGTTCTTGTCTTGCTCAGGGTAATCGGGAATAGGAAGTAGAGCTGGATGTCCTCCTGTTATAATAGGTACAAATTGGTTAAGAATAATTAATTAGTCGCTAGATTCATTAGTTGTTAACTCCTATAGTCTAAGCTAACTAAACATAGTTAATAAGCACGAAGGGTCTATAGGCCGCATAGTTACTTGGTCCACATCCTATTAGTACATATTGTCTCACTAAGATGGATTAACCAAAGAAAGTATTTATAGGCCAGACACAAATAGTCCTGAATGATACCATACTTTATACAGAACTATCATCTGGCAAAACTTCTACTTATAGACCACACTGAAACCTAATCAATTGGTTATCCCAAACAAGTTCTCATTCCTTAAACACTTTAAGATCATGGTCAAATTCATTTTGTCTAAATAACTACCCAGTTGAAGGGTTTATGCAAGATTACTCATAAGATAAAGTTTATGAAAACATTGGATAAAACTGAGGTATAATGGAATAGTGAATCAAGACAAAAGCTATTAACTGTCCTAGAGAATTCCCAGTTCTGGTATGGAGCTCGGTATCAGAGTTTAACCTTAAAGGATAATTGGTCATCCCCACAGTAATCTATCTATTGATATTCTAAGGCCTAAGTAAAACTTAGCACTTCCAATTGATGTTAGCTCTCAACTTCAATCCCACCCCAATTATTCGATATGTCCCAGTTGCTAACTGTTCTGGCAGCACACAACTCTTACACTGTGTTTTACTAGTTTACACTCACCCTTCTTCTTAACCTACTATTCTTCCTCTCAACTCATCCTTCCTAACTAAGGACCCCTATGTTATACTATAGTATACATCATCCTAAGCAACCACTATTACTAACCTGATATTGAGTTTCCAAAATGTAGAAGCAAGGTCATCTAATCTTTCAAGTTCAGCCATCTGTCAGAAATTAATATACCTACTGCAGTTAATTGGAAGCTTGCTATCAACTAACCAAAGCTAGTAAGCTAACAACATGCTAGTCAACATTCCCATAAGTCTCTAAAGAAGGCAAAAGTCCTCACTAAACAGAGATTTAGCTTTATTAGGCTTTACTCGAGGGATCCATAACTACTCCCAATTTAATATAAATTCAAACGTCCTATCTAAAGTAACTGTTAAACTGGAATATACATATAATGAATTCAATTTCACACAGCCACAAATTATTCTTATGTTAGCCTAAAACCGATACTTCCTGATACCTCTGATTTCCTTATTACCTAGTGTTCAAATGTAACAGATGCTAGTGAAACTTACTACGAAAACCTACAATCAACAGGGGAGGTAGCATAGTACCTGAAGGAGAGAGTTTAGGGGTTACCAGTTATAAGTCAGATCCGAATCTGTACTTGTGTCACTATGCCACGAATTTGACACGAACTACTCGCCTGAGCTTGATCCAAATCCCCCTGGCTTAGCATATAATTTCAATCAGCCATGTAACCTTGACCAATTCTTACTCATCAAATTTGATATAGAAAACCTACAATCAACAGGGGAGGTAGCATAGTGCCTGAAGGAGAGAGTTCGACGAGATCAAGAACACGTTCTCACGAGGTCGGACACGATCAAACGTGTTGGATACCAACGCTCGCGACCCAACCCGCTCGGTGCTTCCTTAGAGAATTTCCAACGAACACCTAGTGTTCGAAAAAAATAGAAATGGATTTAACATGGATGATTGTTCATCGACCCTAACCAAATTAAAACAGAATAATTCAAACTCTTAATAAAAGAAAATTGGATCGATAAAAGAACGATGCATCAATTACCAATTGATAATGAATCGATCAATGATCAAGAATCTGTTATACTCCAGTTCGAACTGAACGAATTCTTACAGAGTACAGTTGATGGTTGTCAATTGATCCAAGGGTTGATCGATCAACAATCAACCCAATTAATCTACCCATCCTCTTCGATCCAAACGATCGATTCAAATTAGAAGGGAACGAGGAGGGCACTCACCTCAGTCGTTGTCATCTCAGAATTGGAACGACACACTCACAGTGGTAGATCATCGGAGAAGCAGGACCTATCGCCTCCACTGTCGAGAAGGTTATGTGTGCCGCATGGCAGCGCCTAGCCGCTAGGGCGATGATCTTCCTCTGTCGCTGGGAAGTTTTCGTTTAGTCGCTGCTCATGGATTCGACTGGAACCGATCAGTCGCCGCCTGGCCTGTTGATCCGCCGCCCGGGGAGGAATCATCCAGCCGATCCCGGGAACAGAGCCTCGCCGGAAAAGAAGCTGAGTCGGCCGACGGGTCTGGAAGCCACCGCCCGGAGAGGAATCGTCCAGCCGACCCCAGAGTAGTCGTCGCCGCTTCCTCGTCGGGAACCTAGGGTTAGGTTTACAGTTCCGACGAAAAATTAGGAAAAATGGAGTGTAGAGCTCGGTTGGGAAGAGAATGGAACTGAAAGAAAAAAAATAAAAATGATTCTCTCTCTCTCAAATTGAATATATAAATGTATTAAAATTTTCCAATTAGGTCCCTCCACCTAATTTAAATTTTCCATCTGGACCCTTCCCCTTTATATTATTTACAAAAAAACAAATAAAATCTGTTAGAAAGATTGTTAAAGGGTTGGGGGCCACCCTAACTAAATTGAAAATTAGTTACTTGCCAAAATTCAATTCTCCCTCCAAAATCAATCATGAAATTTATTCAAAAATAGTTAATCACAATTGTTCAAAGGAAATTGTTTAAAATAACTTATTATATTATTATCAGAAAAACTTTTAAAATTCACGAAAACGGAAAAATGTAGTTACAAATCTCTCCCCCTTAAAAGAATTTCGTCCTCGAAATTTAAAGAATACAGTAGACAATTTATAGCACTCAAAGATAAAATTTAAGACTGAGCACTACGTTAAACCTGATGTAGAACAGAGTCTAGTCATGACTAGGAAAAGAAAAACCTCATTTGGCACGATTATTCAAACAGAATTTAGATCGAAGTCGAGGCAGGCTGGAAAATTGGTCATGATCAAAACAAAATTTTAATCAGTTGGTATGATCAATAGGTAATGAGTGTAAACATTATAAAATCTAAGGAAAATCAGGATCATCTTCATGTGATCAAAGGTAAAACTTGGAATGACTTGTTACGACGAATGAAACGGTTAACATGACATGATCGATAGTGCTCAAAGTTGGGCGGGTACGAAGTGAAAAATGGTTCAATCACGACCAAGTATGATAATTTCAGGCCGAAAATTGACATAACACAATTTGTTAATAATAGAAAGATTTGACAGGCGCGAGATGGAATGAAAATTAACTACAACTTAGAAGTGTAAAACTTTGAAGATACGATCTACTAAGCACGATCAAAATCAAGAATTTAGCACAAGTGGACTAGAGCAAGATGGGAAAATCACGGTTGGATAGACATGACTAAGATTGAAGTTTAGACAACACACAATCGAAATATATGCACGATTTTAAAATCTAATTAAACGGAATCAAGATCTAACAATGTGTAAAATCAACAATCTATAAATAAAATGCAAAGAGAAAAATTGTAAGAGTTGAGGGAAAATATGGAACTAATCAGGAGATATCAATATCAAGGCAACGTGAGTACATGGATTTGTCATTCAAGAAAAATCAATAATCGTATGAAAGAGGAATATAATCTCCATGGTACCTGAGAACATATAGGTATTTGAAATCACTTTGCTTAGAATCCCTATCCCGCCAGTATATATCTGACTGTAATGGACTTTCGGCACTGTGACTAAAATAACAATATGTCACAGAATATTCTGTCAATCTTATCCATTTTTAAACAATTATTAATGTAGCAACTCAAGATATCAAAATATGATGATTTTTGGACAAGGTCTCAATAATACCCGAAAACCGTATGAATATCTGAAATTACTTCAACTTAGAGTTCATGCCTCGCTAGTGCGCAGCTGACTGCAGTGAACCCTCAGTCTTCGTAGTCCAGATAATGATTGCAGCGCACAACTGCCATGCCCCTGTCACGCCCCAGAACCAGAATACTGGAGATCGGGGGCGAGATAAAGCCAGCTACGTATATCAGAGTACACCAATACCCCGAGATACGGTCAAAGCTATCTAGAAGACAAGTGGGTGGACTCTAGCATGCCACTGACGACTACTAAGGTCGAACAAATCCTATCTCAATCCAATCAACATAAGAAGCAATAAAGAGTAAATCATATATGAGATGGGTAAGGCATCCCAAACACAAGTACATACATAATCATGAGAGCTGACATAATATAAGATATATCAACTGACTATACAAAAGGTACGTAAATGTACAACCAGCAGCTGTCCAGAATATACATCCACGTCGTACTAAGACGGAGGGAACAAAACCCAGAAAGAAGGACTAACATATGTCCTTGGCTAATACACCACAAAATGAAAGTATAAGATAAAGTGGGAAATAAAGGTAACCCACTCGCTATCCATATCGGTCCTCTGAGTGCGAACCATCCGGAGGAGAAGACGGTAGATCCTCGTGATCAACTATGAAACCTGGCCATGCAAAACCAGTGGGGTCAGACCCTAAATAGCAAGTACCACAAGGAAGGCTCGAGGTGAACGACAAAAACCCACAAACAAAATAACAACATATAGCAAATGTAAATATGTACGGGTCGAGACTAGTGCGGTACCAATGCACGTATCTCGAGAGTATAAATGACTGAATGGAAATACTGAACCATATAGTAATAGAGAACAATAAGCCAATGAGCAACAAGGGACTTAGGAACTACTCGAAGTCGGAGCCACAACCCTTAAACCAAACAAGGACCGGGGTTGCAGATATTTTTCCGAGCAGAACTTAGTCTCTGGCCACTCAATAACATAAGAGCATATAAAGTAACAAACAAACAAAAGTGCACGGCCAATCATTACCTACGGCTTGCTATTATTAACTAGCTAGGGTTATCACAATCCTAATTATTAGTATACAAGTTGAGGATTTTCGCAACTACCTGACTGCAGTTACCCGGATGTCCAGGGGTACGAGTAGTACATCTATTGCCCAACAAGACTGCTGGCAGATGAAACGTGTCTAGACTTGTAACATGAACAACCATATCATATACTTGTAAAAGAAAATATATAACTGACTGTGCCGCAACCCGGCAGGACATGTGACTCGATCATATCATATAACATATATAACTGACTGTGCCGCAACCCGGCACGACATGTGACTCGATCGTATATCAATACACGCAAACTTGATAGGTCATGGAGCCCTTGCCTAGCAGGGTTGAGCCATGCCTCATGGGGCCCTTGGAGCTCGGGGTTGGTAGTGCGAATTTCCTCCTACAATAATCTACTTAAATTTACTAGTCATTTACCTTATCATATTCATGTCAAATTCTCAAGTCGTGGACACTCAAGAATTTCCTAAATGACGTGTGTTATGTACGAGTAATTCATAAGTTATCACTTACGAACATCCCCGTACTAACATCACGTAATACACGGAATAATACTCACACTCGATTGTCCAGTGCCAAGATGCAATAGATTAACATTCAACAAGCTATATTCATGGTGTCAAGAAAGAATGTGTACTCATATCTCGGGTCTAAAAATCAATAAGAAAATCAAGTCATGAGTGCGCTACTACGAGCCACTAAATCGAGCTAGGCATATATAGTAATCTGGAGTGCACCATAACCGGCCACTATCTATAATTTGGACATAGAACAATACGTGAACATAAGTATGTACCATATATACAGAGTGTAAAATCATTCTTTAACTATCCAAGGTCATCTAATCATGTTAAGAGTCCATTACAATCGAGAAAATATCAAAAACGGACAAAAACGGGCAAAAACGGACAAAAACAGCCTAAAACAGTATAAAATGGCATACCGGCGGTATACTGCGGCATACCGGCGGTATACCGGGCTAAAGACAGAAGGTTTTTGGTACAAAAACCGGCATACCGGCGGTATACTGCGGTATACCGGCGGTATACCGTTTTTCCAAACAACAACAAAATTCAGATTTTCGGTAAAACTTGTTTCGGCCATAAAAACTGCATTTTAAATCGAAATTCGGACTTTCAAAAGTCAAAATTGAATAGAATTGAATTTCCAACAACATGGAAGTATTAGTTTTCACAAATTAAAACATTTTATAGATCAAAACCTCAAAATACTCAAAAATCATATCTAGAAACTCAGATCTATGCCATATTATCGATCAAAACCAAAAGTGCTATACATTAAACTTGTTAACAATTTAGAGGAGCATATTATAGAACAATAAAACTTTAATTTCTATGAAAAATAAAATTATAGCATGGTCATGTCACTTTTGAGCAAGATGTACTTGCCTAGGTTTTAGCAACCGAGCCTAATCTTCTACTCCATCACCAAGAGGGGCACGAAACCACACTCTAGGCCTCAAGGCCAAGCTTTCCTAGGCTTAAGGAAGAGAGAAGAGAGTGAAGGAAAAATGGTGAATGAAAGAAAAGAGAGAGGAGAGAGAAACTCATAGGATATATATAGAAGGGTGAATTAATCGTGACCGTTGGATCGTGATCCATGTCACATTCTAGGTCAATCCTAGCCATTGAAAGAAAACCAATTATCCATTGGATAATAGAATGCATCTACACTATTCACGAAAATATCTAAATACTATTCATCAAAATATCTAAAATACTATTCATGAAAATATCAGAAACACTATTCACGAAAATATCCGAAATCGAAAATATCTAAAATGTGGAAAATCTGTCCGGGCGGCATGCCGTCGGTATACTGGCCAAGGAGAAAATCTATAATTTGGGAAAATTTTAAAGCATTCCGAAAACCAAAAAAAATACGAAATACAATACAAAATACGTATCCGTATATAAATACCGATACTGTGAGACGAGTCTCACAACTCTCCACAACTTAGAACAATTCCGTCCTCGAAATTTCCTAAAGCTAATCGAGAAAAAATACACATGCTAAAACAATGTTAAATCATAACGCATCGAAAGAAAACATCCCGTGTACAAGTGATATTTGAGATACAGAATTTAATTAAATGCAGAAAATAATAAATACATACATATATAATACAAGAAAAGGAGGCATATGGAATAATATACCCCTGAGTCAGTTGAGTAGGGATTCGTCCTCGCTTGCCTACGCTGACTCACAAAGTGGACAAGGGTCAAGTTTCGAAGTAAGTCAGTACCAACGACTTAGTCGAAGACATGACTCTAATCCAGGACGCACCTACGTAGTCGAAATACATGATAGATATCGTGTATCACGAGATACGAAGGCAGATGAGTGGTACGAGAAACTCGTGTTCACTCGCCGAATATGTCAAGTCGACTATCGCATTCCGGGTATGAATGGAATACAAGACCGTCAACGGAACCTAAGAATAAGAATGACTGAAGGAACACCTCAGAAGCTTACCAATAATCTGACTGCCCTCAACCAACATCTGCTCTATGATAACAAACCCTCTCTGCCTATGCATCGGGACTGCTGCTCTTACCTGCTGCTGAATTTTACCTGATTTACTGGACCTGGGCAAACTGTGCCGAATGCTAACATTGAAACTGCTGAGACCACGTCGGAAGGGGATGCTGAACACGGGATTCGGGCTGACTTTGCTGATTGAACTGACTGGCATGTAGTGAACTGAGCTGCCAAACAGGTGCTGAGATGGTACTGGTACCTGACTCTGTGGATGCGAAATCTGATGCCGACATACTGTCTGAACCATGGAAGAAGGCGGAGCAATAAAATCCTCAAAAGAAATAGGTAAGAAGGTGCGGTGTCCCTGAATGATAAGGACACGTGATATCAATAATGGACAGGAATAGAACAAGGATATGTCAATCATGTTTACAGTTCAAGGAAAAGGAGAATACGATAAGCAAAGGGAGATCAAATGAAGACAAATATAGGATTAAGATTCTAACAAGATGAATCCCCCACAAGTCTGAAGACAGACCTGCATGGGCCACCAAAAAACCATGTCACGCCCCAGAACCAGAATACTGGAGATCGGGGGCGAGACAAAGCCAGCTACGTATATCAGAGTACACCAATACCCCGAGATACGGTCAAAGCTGTCTAGAAGACAAGTGGGTAGACTCTAGCATGCCACTGACGACTACTAAGGTCGAACAAATCCTATCTCAATCCAATCAACATAAGAAGCAATAAAGAGTAAATCATATATGAGATGGGTAAGGCATCCCAAACACAAGTACATACATAATCATGAGAGCTGACATAATATAAGATATATCAACTGACTATACAAAAGGTACGTAAATGTACAACCAGCAGCTGTCCAGAATATACATCCACGCCGTACTAAGACGGAGGGAACAAAACCCAGAAAGAAGGACTAACATATGACCTTGGCTAATACACCACAAAATGAAAGTATAAGATAAAGTGGGAAATAAAGGTAACCCACTCGCTATCCATATCGGTCCTCTGAGTGCGAACCATCCGGAGGAGAAGACGGTAGATCCTCGTGATCAACTATGAAACCTGGCCATGCAAAACCAGTGGGGTCAGACCCCAAATAGCAAGTACCACAAGGAAGGTTCGAGGTGAACGACAAAAACCCACAAACAAAATAACAACATATAGCAAATATAAATAAATACGGGTCGAGACTAGTGCGGTACCAATGCACGTATCTCGAGAATATAAATGACTGAATGGAAATACTGAACCATATAGTAATAGAGAACAATAAGCCAATAAGCAACAAGGGACTTAGGAACTACTCGAAGTCGGAGCCACAACCCTTAAACCAAACAAGGACCGGGGTTGCAGATATTTTTCCGAGCAGAACATAGTCTCTGGCCAGTCAATAACATAAGAGCATATAAAGTAACAAACAAACAAAAGTGCACGGCCAATCATTACCTACGGCTTGCTATCATTAACTAGCTAGGGTTATCACAATCCTAATTACTAGTATGCAAGTTGAGGATTTTCGCAACTACCTGACTGCAGTTACCCGGATGTCCAGGGGTACGAGTAGTACATCTATTGCCCAACAAGACTGCTGGCAGATGAAACGTGTCTAGACTTGTAACATGAACAACCATATCATATACTTGTAAAAGAAAACATATAACTGACTGTGCCGCAACCCGGCACGACATGTGACTCGATCATATCATATAACATATATAACTGACTGTGCCGCAACCCAGCACGACATGTGACTCGATCGTATATCAATACACGCAAACTTGGTAGGTCATGGAGCCCTTGCCTAGCAGGGTTGAGCCATGCCTCATGGGGCCCTTGGAGCTCGGGGTTGGTAGTGCGAATTTCCTCCTACAATGATCTACTTGAATTTACTAGTCATTTACCTTATCATATTCATGTCAAATTCTCAAGTCGTGGACAATCAAGAATTTCCTAAATGACGTGTGTTATGTACGAGTAATTCGTAAGTTATCACTTACGAATATCCCCGTACTAACATCACGTGATACACGAAACAATACTCACACTCGATTGTCCAGTGCCAAGATGTAATAGATTAACATTCAACAAGCTATATCCACGGTGTCAAGAAAGAATGTGTACTCATATCTCGGGTCTAGAAATCAATAAGAAAATCAAGTCATGAGTGCGCTACTACGAGCCACTAAATCGAGCTAGGCATATATAGTAATCTAGAGTGCACCATAACAGGCCACTATCTATAATCTGGACATAGAACAATACGTGAACATAAGTATGTACCATGTATATAGAGTGTACAATCATTCTTTAACTATCCAAGGTCATCTAATCATGTTAAGAGTCCATTACAATCGAGAAAATATCAAAAACGGACAAAAACGGGCAAAAAACGGACAAAAACAGCCTAAAACAGCATAAAACGGCATGCCGGCGATATACTGCGGCATACCGGCGGTATACCGGGCTAAAGACAGAAGGTTTCTGGTACAAAAACCGGCATACCGGTGGTATACTGCGGTATACCGGCGGTATACCGTTTTTCCAAACAACAACAAAATTCAAATTTTCGGTAAAACTTGTTTCGGCCATAAAAACTTCATTTTAAATCGAAATTAGGACTTTCAAAAGTCAAAATTGAATAGAATTGAATTTCCAACAACATGAAAATATTAGTTTTCACAAATTAAAACATTTGATAGATTAAAACCTCAAAATACTCAAAACTCATATCTAGAAACTCAGATCTATGCTATATTATCGATCAAAACCAAAAGTGCTATACATTAAACTTGTTAACAATTTAGAGGAGCATATTATAGAACAATAAAACTTTAATTTCTATGGAAAATAAAATTATAGCATGGTCATGTCACTTTTGAGCAAGATGTACTTGCCTAGGTTTTAGCAACCGAGCCTAATCTTCTACTCCACCATCAAGAGGGGCACGAAACCACACTCTAGGCCTCAAGGCCAAGCTTTCCTAGGCTTGAGGAAGAGAGAAGAGAGTGAAGGGAAAATGGTGAATGAAAGAAAAGAGAGAGGAGAGAGAAACTCATAGGATATATATAGAAGGGTGAATTAATCGTGACCGTTGGATCGTGATCCATGTCACATTCTAGGTCAATCCTAGCCATTGAAAGAAAACCAATTGTCCATTGGATAATAGAATGCATCTACACTATTCACGAAAATATCTAAATACTATTCATCAAAATATCTAAAATACTGTTCATGAAAATATCAGAAACACTATTCACGAAAATATCCGAAATCGAAAATATCTAAAATGTGGAAAATCTGTCCGGGCGGCATGCCGTCGGTATACTGGCCAAGGAGAAAATCTATAATTTGGGAAAATTTTAAAGCATTCCGAAAACCAAAAAAAAATTCGAAATACAATACAAAATACGTATCCGTATATAAATACCGATACTGTGAGACGAGTCTCACAACGCCCCAGTAGATAATCGAATAGTCTCTCAACCTTATCCATGGAAATTTAAAATTTCAAACATTCAAAATGAGTTCCAGTAGTCCAAGTCAAAAATGGTATTATCTGCCTGTTAGGATACAAGAGTTTATTAGGTACTAAGAAGCAACATGGAGTCCAATCAAAGAGTAGTGTGTTCAAAAGGCAAGCAGGGAGATTTTAAAATTTTGAATAGGAAATTGAAGTTCGAATAGTAAACGAAACCTCAAAATGAAATCAGGAATGGCAACAAAATTTTGTATATGGAGCGTTATCCCGAATGGATAACAGAGTCTCGAAGGATGAGTAGAAGCAAGGCATCAAATAGAAAACAAAGTCTCGAAATAGGAAAGAAAATCTCGCATAGAGAACAAGGTTTAGCAAAATCTCGAATAGCAAAGATGTTTCGAACAAAATCTTGAATGGAAAACGAATTTTCAATAGGAACAAAATCTTAACTAAAAAAAAATCAAAATTCAACAAAGTCGTGGATAGGAAACAATTCCCAAATAGAAAATATCGAACAGGAAGTAAGGTCACGAATAGTCAATAGAAAACAGGGTATCAATTTGTGAATAGGAAACAAGTGTCGAACGTGCATATGAAACAAAAATCTCAAATAGTAACAGGGTCGAAACAAAGTCGTGAACAAAAACAAATTCTCGAATAGAAAATAAGTCATGAAGAGGAAACAAAATCTCATATAAGGAACGAGTCAAATTCTCAAATAGAAAACAAAATCTTCAAACAATGTCTCGAATAAAGACATGATCTCAAACAAGTCTCGTATAGCAACGAAAGCTCAACAAAGTTTTAGATGAGAAACAAGGTTTCAAGACAAAATCTCGAGTAAGGAATAAAATCTCAAATAACACAAGGTTTGATTAGAAAACAAATTTCGAATAGAAGCCAAAAATAGAAGACAAAGTCATGAATAGTGAATATGGAAATAGGGTATTTAATAATGAACATGAAAATAAGTCTCAAACGAAAAAAAAAACAAAACCTTGAATAGAAACCAGAGTTTTGAATAGGAAACAAGATCTTTAGAATAGAAAACAAAATCTGGGATTAAATCTCGAACAAGATCCAAAGTTTAAAATAGAATCAAAGTCTAACAATTCTCAATTAGGAAACAAGGGAATTGGAATACAAATCACGATCCATGGTCTCCTCCAACCATGCAAGAAGAGTCTTCTGTTCTTTAGTCTGCCTTCAGTATTCCTCTGGGATTGGAATCACTTTAACTTCTTCAATTGTGCTGATGTAGGCTGGTCCCTGTGGTAGTGCTCCATGTGATTGTTGAATCTGGAGAGGCGGGACCCCTTGGTGTAGTTCTAGTGCTCTTCGTGCTTGTCCTTGGGCAGTGTGATCAGTGGCCTCCGGGCAGTCCTTGACTTGGTGGGCAGGCGATTCGCAGTACAGGCATAGCCTTCGTCTCTTATGGCACTCTTGGCGGTGATGTCCTGGGCGACGGCAGAAATTGCAAGTGGTTGTCATTTGAATCTAAGTCTGGATCTCCCGTTGGGACTAAAGTGCAGGGCTCTGGCAGGAATATACGGCTGCTGGTGTGCTGGCTGCTGAGATCCTGCTGCTCTTCAGCCATTGTGATCTGCGACTTGCTGGCAATCCTTCATTCGGTAGTCAGAAGCTCTGCAGTATAAACAGAGTCCGAGCCTCTTACGGCGCTTGTCAACATGATGTCCCATCTTCTTGCATAGCACACAACAAATGTGGCCTGAATGTGGCCTCTGATGATGCAGCTGATGGTATGACCGAAGAAACGCCGACTGAGTGTTGTGACGCTTTACGGATCTATAGTGGTTGTTGTCTTCGTCATAGCTCTTCATGTCTCTCCTAGTCTTTAGCTTTCCGTCTCGTTCTATTGTCTGTGCTTCATTCTGGATTAGAGGAATCGGATCCTTGGATGAACTTCAGGAGAGGCATCTTCAGGTTCTCGATCTGCTTCTCGGTGCAAGGAATATGCTCGGCGTCGGAGAAGTCCAAAAATCTGAGATTCTAAAAATTAGAAGCCCTTCCTGGCTCGGAGAGTGCGTCCACAAGTCTGGCTTAAAAAATATGGCTTGCTCCCTCTGGGTGTCAAAGAACTCTTAAACATCTCCATCAACTGCTTACTACCCATAGGGATAGTAGGGGCGATAGAAGGTAGTAGAAGCGCAGAAGCGTCAAGTGCAGGTGAATCGTCAGTTCCTATATTTGCGTGTCTGAACCATCTAAAAAATAGAAAACTGTTAAAATATCCTAAACCTAAAGGCAACAAGTGTTTATTAATATCAATATACCCGATGTACCCGATTTCCTATGATGTGATCAAGTTTTCCCTAGTTTAATCAAGTCCCCCAATAGTACTCTAATACCTATGTACTATTAGGACTGACCATCATGGGCCACCACTAAAAACATGTCACGACCCGCTCTAGAATAATCGAACACAAGTCGGTCACGTGCAGCCTTCGTCGTTAGACATGACAAAGTAAGCTGTACCAAGCTATGAAAATCTTACCAGATAAACATAAATGTACACAATCACAGCATCTACACACGATCCCAGAAAGATCACCATAATCCACAAATCCATATATCATAAATGTACTAGTCATCAGGAATGAAATGTACTATGAACTCTAAAACAATATCTAAGAGTAAAGCTAACAGTCTAAACCTGAAGCCTTTAGCTAAGTCATGTCTCCATCCTGCTCAGCTAATATCCCGGGCTCTGGCCCATATGGTAGAATAATATCCTGCAAGTTCACCTGCAATATATCCAGTCAGGAGTGGAGCAAAGTACAGTTCTAGGTAATGAACAAGAACATCATAATATTGAAATGAGTACAAGAGAACATGAACTATAAACTACAGGAAAAGAACATGAAAGTACAGGAATGTAAGTACAGAAAATAATGTACAGGAATGTAACTATGAACCTGAAGTAAACGACATGACATGTGCACAATGTTTGAAATACAACTAGCCTATGTGACCGGCTGGGGTGAGTACAGGAGCATGTATAGGAGTACATAAATATCTGTACGGCTTAGGACCCGCGTGCACGATACGAGGCATAAGCTATCTACATGAATATAGTAATTGGGGTTTGGTCACATAGCTAGTGTATTTCCCCACCCGACACAAGTACAAGAACAGAAAATACAGGGGTACAAGATATCGTGCCATAACGTGTCACAAGAAAGGTACAAGATAAGTAAATGCACAAGACCGTAGAAAAGTACTTGCCTTGCTCAGGGTAATCGAGAATAGAAAGTAGAGCTGGATGTCCTCCTGTTATAATAGGTACAAATTGGTTAAGCATAATTAATTAGTCACTAGATTCATTAGTTGTTAACTCCTATAGTCTAAGCTAACTAACTATAGTTAATAAGCACTAAGGGTCTATAGGCCTCATAGTTACTTGGTCCACATCCTATTAGTACATATTGTCTCACTAAGATAGCTTAACCAAAGAAAGTATTTATAGGCTAGACACAAATAGTCCTGAATGATACCATACTTTATACAGAACTATCATCTGGCAAAACTTCTACTTATAGACCACACTGAAACCTAATCAATTGGTTATCCCAAACAAGTTCTCATTCCTTAAACACTTTAAGATCATGGTCAAATTCATTTTGTCTAAATAACTACCCAGTTGAAGGGTTTATGCAAGATTACTCATAAGATAAAGTTTATGCCAACATTGGATAAAACTAAGGTATAATGGAATAGTGAATCAAGACAAAAGCTATTAACTGTCCTAGAGAATTCCCAGTTCTAGCATGGAGCTCGGTATCAGAGTTTAACCTTAAAGGATAATTGGTCATACCCACAGTAATCTATCTATTGATATTCTAAGGACTAAGTAAAACTTATCACTTCCAATTGATGTTAGCTCTTAACTTCAATCCCACCCCAATTATTCGATATGTCCCAGTTGCTAACTGTTCTGGCAGCACACAACTCTTGCTCTGCCTTTTACTAGTTTATACTCACCCTTCTTCTTAACCTACTATTCTTTCTCTTAACTTATCCTTCCCAACTAAGGACCCCTATGTTATACTATAGTATACATCATCCTGAGCAACCACTATTACTAACCTGATATTGGGTTTCCAAAATATAGATGCAAGGTCATCTAATCTTTCAAGTTCAGCCATCTGTCAGAAATTAATATACTTACTGCAGTTAATTGGAAGCTTGCTATCAACTAACCAAACCTAGTAAGCTAACAACATGCTAGTCAACATTCCCATAAGTCTCTAAAGAAGGCAAAAGTCCTCACTAAACAGAGATTTAGCTCTATTAGGCTTGACTCGTGGGATCCATAGTCTACTCCCAATTTAATATAACTGTTAAACTAGAATAAACATATAATAAATTCAATTTCACACAGCCACAAACTATTCTTATGTTAGCCTAAAACCGATACTTCCAGATACCTCTGATTTCCTCATTACCTAGTGTTCAAATGTAACAGATGCTAGTGAAACTTACTACAGAAGTTTAGGGGTTACCAGTTATAAGTCAGATCCGAATCTACACTTGGGTCACTACGCCACGAATTGGACACGAACTACTCGCCTGAGCTTGATCCAAATCCCTCTGGCTTAGCATATAATTTCAATCAGCCATGCAACCTGGACCAATTCTTACTCATCAAATTTGATATAGAAAACCTACAATCAACAGGGGAGGTAGCATAGTACCTGAAGGAGAGAGTTCGACGAGATCAAGGACACGTTCTCACGAGGTCGGACACGATCAAACGTGTTGGATATCAACGCTCGCGACCCAACACACTCGATGCTTCCTTAGAGAATTTCCAACGAACACCTAAAGTTCGAAAAAAATAGAAACGAATTTAACATGGACGATTGTTCATCGACCCAAACCAAATTAAAACAGAACAATTCAAACTCTTAATAAAACAAAATTGGATCGATAAAAGAAGGATGCATCAATTACCAATTGATAATAAATCGATCAATGATCAAGAATCTATTATACTACAGTTTGAACTGAACGAATTCTTACAGAGTACAGTTGATGGTTGTCGATTGATCCAAGGGTTGATCGATCAACAACCAACCAAATTAATCCACACATCCTCTTCGATCCAAACGATCGATTCGAATTAGAAGGGAACGATGAGGGCACTCACCTCAGTCGTTGTCATCTCAGAATTGGAACGACACACTGGCAGTGGTAGATCATCGAAGAAGCAGATCCTATCACCTCTACTGTCGAGAAGGTTACGTGCGCCGCCTGGCAGCGCCTAGCCACTGGGGCGATGATCTTCCTCTGTCGCTGGAAAGTCTTCATTTAGTCGCTGCTCATGGATTCGACTGGAACCGATCAGTCGCCGCCTGGCCTGTTGATCCGCCATCCGGGGACGAATCATCCAGCCGATCCCGGGAACAGAGCCTCATCGGAGAAGAAGCTGAGTCGGTAGACGGGTCTGGAAGCCATCGCCCTGGGAGGAATCGTCCAGCCGATCCCGGAGTAGTCGTCGCCGCTTCTTCGCCGGGAACCTAGTGTTAGGTTTACAGCTCCGACAAAAAATTGGGAAAAATGGATTATAGAGCTCGGTTAAGAAGAGAATGGAACTGAAAGAAAAAAATAAAAATGATTCTCTCTCTCTCTCAAATTGAATATATAAATTTATTGAAATTTTCTAATTAGGTTCCTCCACCTAATTTGAATTTTCCATCTGGACCCTTCCCCTTTATATTATTTACAAAAAAACAAATAAAATCTGTTAGAAAGTTTGTTAAAGGGTTGGGGACCACCCTAACTAAATTGAAAATTAGTTACTTGCCAAAATTCAATTCTTCCTCCAAAATGAATCATGAAATTTATTCAAAAATAGTTAATCACAATTGTTCAAAGGAAATTGTTTAAAATAACTTATTATATTATTATCAGAAAAACTTTTAAAATTTATGAAAACAGAAAAGTGGAGTTACAATTGTCTTTCAATGTGCTAGCCTTTCTAACTCGTGCGCGAAGGCACGGAATGGCTCGTGCACGAAGGCACTCACCGAATACAGTTATTCCATGTTCTTGTGGCTTGCGCACCCAGGCGCTCGCCTTTGTGATATCCAATGTTCTATAGTGACTCATGCATTTGATGCACGATTTATTTCAATTGTTCTAACTAGTGTTCGACACACACTATAATTTATCTTTCGATCGGACCACGCCCGTGGCGTCAATAGGTTAACTTAGCATACAATGATACATTCTTACTTAGGCACGAAGAAGTAAAAAGAAGAGTCAGTCCTCCCATCTTAAGCCGATATGCCTTGCTGTTTTTCGAGCTGATGCGACTCGATTTCATAACTTTGTTGCACGGCCAAATCTTCTGACTTAGCCATTCGAGCACTTCTTGTTTCATTGAACTACTCGATCGATTCGGGCCAATCGTGCCCATGTCCCAGCCCGTTGCGAGGCGATTTGGGTTTTGCAGACCCGTTGCGAATGAGGCAAAATGCTGACCTCCAACATTTCAGCGTAAACGGATAGCCTACACATGAAACCAACTAAAATCAATACTTGCATCAATTCAGACTTGCACCTTGGGCCGATTCGATTTCTTAGAATCTTCGAGCAGACTCAATGCACTTGTCCTTCTGGGCAATGCAGCGCTTCGTATCGATTCAACTCGATGCATTCTTTGGGACAATGCAACTCTTTGCATCGACTTAGTTTGATGCATTGCTCGAGAAAACGTAACTCTCGTATGATTCAAATCGATACATTTTATTCGGTCAATGCGACTCTCTGATTCAACGTCTCAGCATAATGCACCGTACGGAGTGGGGCATTATAGGTGGACCATCCCAAGTACTGCTATTATCACCAGTACGTCCATCACTCAACACAGGACTGCTATGTGTTGAAGAGGCAAATTCAGCACCTCATTAATGCCAACGTTATATCGTTGGATTATGAAGAGAAAACCGTCACGGCCAACATGGTTACTCTCCAGTCTGAGAGTAGTCCGACCGCAGAGGTGCAGCGTGACATCACTCCTGTCCTCGACATGGCAGTAGAAGTGGTCAATCTTCTAACATCATCGGGTTACGAGCAAGAGGACACCTTGTACTCTGATGACAGAGCCATTCGGGGCTTCAAGGAAATGCTATCCGCCAACATGGTCTCTCTAAACCCCTCAGTCGAGGACGAAGACTAAGCATTTGAATACTTCAAAGATGAACCCTAGGCGCAGTGCTTAGGATCCCAATGGGAGTGGCGTTTCGAGAAACACAAACAGCTTACGAAAGATGAAGTCGTCCAGGTCGAATTAGGATATGAGGCCTCACATAAGCCCATCTTCATCGGCAAAAGTCTAATAAAAGATGACAGTCATTCCATGATACAGCTCATCTGTGAGTATATCGATGTCTTCGCCTGGAGCTACGAAGATATGCTAGGGCTAAACCCACAAGTGGCCATGCACCACCTCAATATCCTGTCCCATGTCAAACCGGTCAAGCAGCAACAGCATCAGTTCTGCCCCAACATCATGGATGCTATTGAGGAGGAGGTCGACAAACTCATCGAGAGCGGCTTCATCTGCGAAGAGCAGTACCCATATTGGGTCGCAAATGTCGTCCCTGTCACTAAGAAGAACAGAAAGGTACGAATTTGCATAGACTTCAGATATCTCAATTCGGCATGTCCTAAAGATGAGTTCCCTCTCCTGATCACCGACATGATGATTGACAACACCTGTGGCTTCGCATATTTGTCCTTTATGGATGGATTCTCTGGCTACAACCAGATCAAGATGCTTCCCGAAGACGAAATGCATACGGCGTTTCGGACTTCGAAGGGGGTGTATTGATACACAGTAATGCCTTTCGAATTAAAGAATGCGAGAGCTACCTATCAAAGGGCTATGAGTACTATATTTCGTAAGCATCTCTGGAAGATGGTAGAGTGTTATGTTGATTCAAAAGCAAGTATAAATCCAACCACTTGGATGATCTACGGACGGTGTTCGATATAATGCGGATAAATCAGCTAAAAATGAATCTAAATAAGTCCTTCCTGGGCGTTTCCAGCGACAAGTTCTTAGGCTTCATCATCACAGCAAAAGGAATTCACATCAACCCGTAGAAGACCAAAGCAATTCTTGACATGGCACCTCCAAAGAACCTCCGAGAGCTTCGAGGTTTGCAGGGGCGATTGGCGTATATAAGGAGGTTCATAGCAAATCTCTCTGGTAAATGTTAACCCTTCACCAGACTAATAAAGAAAGGGTTCACTTTTAAATGGACCGAAGAGTGCTAGCATGTGTTCGACGACATCAAGAAGTACCTTACTAGCCCTCCTGTGCTAGTAGCCCCAATCATGGGAAAGCCCTTTCTACTGTACGTCCGAGCCATGGATCATTCTTTTGGTGCCTTATTAGCCCAAAAGAAAAAAATAAGGCCACGAACAAGCAATATATTACGTCAGTAGGAACATGGTTGGAGCCGAGCACCGGTATAATCCTGTTGAGAAGGAATGTCTCGCCCTCCTTTTATCCATCCAGAAGACACGGCATCCATGTAGTATCCAGGATCAACCCTCTCAGAGTCCTTATGACCAAGCCACGGGCACTGAATTTACGACTAGCCACATGGGCAATCTTCTTGACTCCTTACGACATGGTGTTCGTCCCACAGAAGGCAGTCAAAGGCTAAGTGTTGGCAGATTTCCTGGCGGCTCATCTAGTGCCAAAAAATTCAAAACTCTATGAAGAAATTCTCGATGAAGTACTAGAGTCCAACGCAGTTTCGGACAACTCAGTATGGCACATGTTCTTTGACAAAGCCTCAAGAGCAGGGCCAAGGGGTGAAATCGTAGCAGGGGTCGGGATCGTCCTTGTTACTCCGAACGGCCTAGTTATCAATTGTGCATATTCTCTCACGGAGTCATGCACCAACAATGTTGCAGAGTACAATGCCCTCATCATCGGACTCCAGCTCCCCAAACAGCTGGGGATTGACTACATCGAGGCCTATGGAGACTCGAAATTGATTATCAGTCAGGTTCGCGGTCAATACGAGGTTCGACATGAGGACTTGATCCCTTACCACCAGGCGGCAATCGACATTATCTCCATCTTCACAGGATTCTTTATGGAACATGTGCCACGGTTGCTGAACTTGGAGGCTGACGCACTAGCCGGTCTCGTCGCCTCTTTGGCCGCCCCCGTTGGATCTCATCATACCGTTTCCGTAACGGGCCAGGAGTTAGTCTGTCCAAAGAATGCCTTGCGCGTATGTCAGAACTACTCGTTACAAGTAGGAATGGATGAAGGCACCAGGGATTGGCGGTTCCCTTTTATAAATTATGCAGTCTATAGGATTTTGCCTGAAGACCCAAAAGAAGCAGCTTCGGTCAGGAGGCGCTCACTCCGTTTCTTCGACGATTCGGCCACCAAAATGCTTTATCGTCGCTCATACGACGGACTTTTCTTATGTTGTTTGTCTCGAATAGAGGCACAAGAAGCACTCAGAAAAGCGTATGATAGAACCTACGGAGCCCACCAGTCAGGCCTCAAGCTACAAGACCGACTGCGCCGTATGGGCTATTACTGGCCCACTATGATGGCAGATGCTGTTGAATATGCTAACAAATATCGGGCGTGCCAATTATATGCAGATTTCATCTATCAACCTTCGAAATATTTATACCCCACGGTGGCCTCGTGGCTATTCGAAGCCTGTGGAATGGATATCGTAGGGCCAATCAGTCTACCATCCTCCAAAGGACACCAGTTCATCCTCGCCATTACAAATTATTTCTCCAAATGGATGAAAGCAGTACCATTGGTAGAGGTAAAGACATTCAACATGATCAGTTTCATTAAACATTACGTCGTTTACCGCTTCGAAGTTCCCAAAAGGATCATTTACGATAACGGTCCTCAGTTCGTAAGCCATGCATTCCACCGGTTCTGTGACAAAATCTGAATTCAGAATATGGCATCAACAGCTTACAACGCGGCAGCTAATAGATTGGCTGATACATTCAATAAAACCATTGTCAAACTCCTCAAAAAGGTCGTATCTTCTAACAAATGCGACTAGAAGGAGAAGTTAGGCGAATATCTATGGGCCTACCGTACGACTGTTCGTACACCTATAGGCAGTGCACCATTCTTCTTGGTCTATGGAAGTGAGGCTGTCCTTCCCTTAGAGATTCAAATCCCGTCCTTACGGATAGCCATCACTAATCAGTTAACCATCGAAGACAATCAGCACAAGCGGTTACAAGAGCTAGAAGCTTTGGATGAAAAGCGCTTGCTCGTGCAGCAAAGGATTGAGCTTTACCAAGCTCGCATCTCTGGGGCCTTAAAAAAAAAGGTTCGCAAAAGATCCTACCAAGTGGGTGACCTCGTCTTGGCAGTATGGACACCGATCGTGATAACCCACAACATGGCTGAGAAGTTCGAGCCCAAGTGGAAAGGACCGTTCATCATAGAAACGGTGTACTCCAACGGCGCTTATCGGCTAGCTAATCCTAACGGGGACTTACTAATGATGCCCATCAACGACAAGTTCCTAAAAAACTATTACGTCTGAAGACAGAACCATCATAGGCACCCACATCCCCTGAAAAGGGTGCCTATGAATTCTGGTAAGGGGATCTCTCGCTCTTCCTCCTATATATTCTCTCAAGTAGGTGAAGCACTTAACGTCCATATTACCTCTGGATTGCTCCTCTACATATGGAAGACGCGACTACCACGTCCATATTACCTCTGAGTAATCATTCTTCTCGCATCAGTTCTATGATTATCTCGGCGGTCTAGAAAATAATTCGCATCTATATTACCTCTGGATTGTTGTTCTATACCCTGGCAAAGATCAAGCCTACCACGTCTATATTACCTCTGGTCATACAAATCCATTATAAAGATTCTCTTTTTATTCTGGAGACAAAAGCAAAAGGAACAAGAAAGCTTCTACATATAAAAATATGTAGCTACAAAGACCTATTACGGACTCTTCGTAGTTACATACATAGAAAAAAAAAGCTAAAATTGTGGTACAAGCTCTCAATATCACGGGCTAGGCGGTGACAGAGCCAATCACTTCCTGGTCAAAAGGAAGCCACCGCCCGAAGCTGCTACTAGCCCGAGCCGGGGACGAAGAACAGCATAGGACTCCCCTATCTTCCCAGCTGGCCGGCGAGATCAACCACAACAGCAGACCTTGATATTCCTTGGTCAGAATAGCAAGCAATCCAAACCCAGGAAGCAAGGGTTCGAGACGTCATTGACGCCCACGATATCCAAAATACAGGACGTCTCGAGATCCAATGGTAGTTCTACTACAGCTTCTTTGGATAAAAAAATATTTGCCATCGACGGCCGTCTCAAGCAAACTCCAGGGTCGTTAGGAGCAGAACATCGGGCAAGCAAGGCCATTATTAAAGTAGCTGAGTCTTCTCTTGAAGGAGGACAGACGTCGACGATCTTCTCTTTATAAGCAGCTGAGCCATCGACGGTCTTCTCTTTATATAGGCTGTTCGTGCGGTCTAAGCCCGAGCCAGACGTCGGTCAGAAGGAAGCTTACAAGTTAAGCTAAAGCTCCACTTCATGAAAGATGGCAGTACTGCGAGTGACAAAAGGAACGTAACTATGAACCTCCTCTGCTAAAGAGATTCAGGATCCCTGCAAAGATGCAAGAGGCTCCAATATCAAGAAGTCATCAGGAGCCCATGCTCTGAAATGATGACTCAGGACCAATAATGCTAAGAGCTAGGCGTGACACCAGCCATCACCCAGCTCGTACAGTCTTGACGCATGTTCATGCTTCTGTTCAAAGTATCCCGAGCTTAACTCAAGTTTGGGACACTTTGAAGGGGGTCTTATAGAAGCATGAAAAATCTCAGCTGAAGACATCCCTTCGCCAAAGCGCAGAAGATACAAAAGACTCAGGCTCAGTGCTAAAAAGACAAAACAGAAGATATGGAAAGAAGTTCCTTCATTGTCATGTCTACCAAAGTCTAGTACAGACATATCAAGACCATACATAAGGGACTAATTCTGCTCTTCTATAAAGGATCTAGTACAGATTCGACAGAAGCCTAGAAGGATCTACAAGGGATGCAATCTTCATCGAAGTACAGCCTTCCTTCTTCTCGATACACACACTGGAAGATTAACTTCCACCGAAGTATGTTCTGATATTCTTGTGGGCGCAGCCTCTCAGAAGCATATCAGCAACCCAGCACTTTGAAGAAGCCAGAGGTGCAGCCACTTCCCTGCGCCAACCTCAGAAATAAGATAGTGGTCAGGCCCTCATCCTCTTCTTTTATTCCAAAAGCTAGTGTCTTCACTCTAGAGGCGCAGCTATCTGTCTGTGCCAATCTCAAGACCCGCAAGGGTGTCATACTCTTCCCTTCACAGCCAACGCTTTTACTTTTCAAAGGCGCAGCTACTTACCTGTGTTCGCATGAGGCACATGATGGTGATATGCTCACACCATCTCCATTCCTACGGCGTAGTCATCTGCTCCGGGTCAGAAGCTTAAGTTACTTGTCTACAAGAGACTTGGGAACTCCTATCGCAACTAATACAAGTCAACATATCGCTCCAAAAGCACAGTAACCTCGTCAACCTGAAGCACAAGCCTACGTGTCACCTACAGTACAATGACTCTGGTAGCCCGAAACACAGCTTTATTAGTTGCTCTATACGTACGGAATTCTCGTCGTCATTCGAAGCCAAGTCCACTCGTAGCCTGAAAGCACAGAGGTTTCGTCGTCTCCAGAAGTACGATCTACTCGTCGACATAGAAGCACAGTAGCACTTGGTCTCCACCAGAAGTGCAGGAAGCATGGGTCTACCCCAATTGGTTTGTTTAAACCGTCTCTTGCAGAGAATATTGGGATTAAATCATGAATGATATCATATCAGATTGATTTAAATCTTAGACGAGGATCAATTAGACTCTAAATCTAGGATGAAATCCCAAGATTTACTCAGTTGTATCCGAGAA
>JANAVB010042619.1:8265249-8267749 GCA_029216955.1 Iris pallida | reverse complement strand
TTTTTCTAGCTTTATGAGACTTTGAGATTGTGTTAAGATATTGTTTATGTGTGGTTTTACACCGAGACTTATTATTCATATTGTGACTCTCTGTTGAGATTATCTTATCTTCTATTCCATCTTAGATATGGTGATTGTGTTGTATTCTATATATTATCTTCTTTCGGAGCATTTTACATTATGTAGATGTTGTGACCTAGGACAGCGTTCTACGCGACCTGTGGCGTAGGCTGGACGTACCGACTTCTCTCGTGCCTTACACTGGTGCGGTTGTGACACGTTTTGTGGTGGCCAATGCAGGTCAGTCTTTGCTATTAGTACAAAGTCGTGGTAGTACTTTGAGCTATCTGTACTACTGGGAGCCTGCCCTAGGATTAAGGTTGAGTCATGGAATATTTTAGGATTTTGGTACTCTGTCACATATTAGAAACTCTTGATAGATTCCAGAGATGACCCCTCGGATCTTATTTCGAAAGTTTTTTTCGAATCTATTCCACTTGTTTTTCGTTCGTCCTGATTTAGAAATATTTTGTCCGTTATCGAACCCTATTCTTGCATTGGGATGCTTTCATGGACCCCAGAGGGACTCAAAATTTAGAAGTTAAACTTATATATCATCTAGGTTGAGAAGAGAATATGATTAGTAAATCTTATGAAGGTTAAGGTTTGTTTTAGATTATTCCAGGAATCTGACCTAGATAGTATCTTGGGACATCCTCTGAGAACCTCCCTCTAAACCCTACCTCGGAATCTGTTTTTGCTTGTTTTCTATTTATTTATCCTTGATTCGTTAATGAAAAATTTGAATCTTGATGATTAGTTGTTAACTTTGAGTTTGTATTAATATTATCTTTATTTATTTTGGAATTTAGGGTATAAACCTAATAAATACTTTATAAGGACAGTAAGAAAGGTAAATGTCTACTTTATTTTGGAGTTATAATTTATCGCAGTCATACAGGCTAGCATGACAAGGACGTAGAGCCTGATTTAGATATACTTATCCTAGTTATGTAATTTAGATTTTCTTGTAGCCATACCGGTTGGCGTGGTAAGAATTCTAAATAACATGATTATAAGGCGGATACCTTAGTTACAGACTCTATTGTTTATTGCAACTATGCTTACTAGCGTGGCAAAATTCTAGCAACATGATTTCAGGAAGACGTACATGGTTATCAGTTATATCTTAAAATTGGTTCATTCTTTTTGAACATATGAGCAAGAACAGATTTTACCATTATTTCTTTCTTGCCATTATTTTTGTATTACCATTTTTTTTCCTTATCTTAGTTAACTCTATCCCAATTACATCAATCATCTATCTTATATCTAATTATGTCATCTATACTTTGAAATCTTGAATCTATATCTTTTTACCTTGGAAAGGTCGGAAGTGACATAAATCTCTAGCCGGAAGGACGTAATTTGTTATCTCATGATAATCTTGGTAGGAATAATATATTGGACCTTGATATAGAATTTTGAGATAGTGTATGGTAAAAAATGAAATAAAATCAAGATTAATATTATCAATTTAGGAACGATCACACATAGAAAATACTTTGGATATAAATAATTCATAGATGTATTTCCTAACGTAACACCCCAGTCCCAAAATACAAGGACTAGGAACGTAGACATGCCAGCTGTATACATACGAATACATGGGCATCGAATGAATACATAAGCTATAAAATGCAGCAGAACCATAACTAATCTCATCCACACAAAATAAAGAGTATAAGATATCATATAATCAACTATGAAATTGTCATTTGGTACATTAGTTGGGCGAGACAAATCCACTACCAACTATGAAAAGAAATACATAACAAAAAAAAGATTTTGGCACGCGAAGTGAGACGATCCAAATGCAATCATCCTCGAAGAAATAGCGATGATCACGGCTAGAGCTAGAACACCTGCGAAAGACATAGCACACACCTGGCGAGATAACCAGGTCCTCAGGGACTACACACACATAATATTATGCCATATAACTGAATAAATATTGCCAAATAAATAAGTCAATTAATTATAACATGTCCAATACACACCTATTGAACGAGCGTTCCATCCCCCCAACCAACAAGGATAGGAGATGGTAAACTATTCACGGTGACGTATCTTTCCATGCTATAAATCCAATATGGTATCCGGACCCCAACAAGATTCAATACCTTCTCATCGAAGTAGTAAGCCACACCTACAACCAAACAAGGACAAGATATGGCAAACTAGTCCACGACAAGTTATGTTCCAAGCCACGTCAGATACAAGTACCCAAACCAAAAGTACTCGTACCTAATGGATAAATGCCTAACCGTCTAAGTGAAATATTAAGACCTCCTTCCTACGCAGGGCCTGGCTAAATATGATCGACATAGTCCCCCCTTGGGCACCAGAGGCCCCATCAGTAAGAGCATAACTTCCACAAAGGTCAGTGGCCGGTCAGTAATCATGGGTAATCTGACCCGCTCTTCGCGGAGCTCACGGG